>JAZFAU010000588.1:0-80197 GCA_037178615.1 Dione vanillae | reverse complement strand
TCTAATACCTTTATCATTTGGAACAGACTAAAATTATCGATAGTATACCTTACCAATAGATTAATATAATATTGAGTTTGGAGAGCGAAACGACTTAATCCGATAAAGTGTATTTATATGTTAGTTAAATAAACTGAGTGTTATAACACTAGGTTCCACGTTACGCTTTCTTGGGCTTTTGGCACATGGATAAAAGCAGAAGCTGTCAAAAAACCAAGCTTATAATTAAGCATATAAGCAAATGCCCATATAAATATATGAAAATATATATAACATAATTTGAACTATATATAAATTTAAAAACCGTCGTGGTCCTTATAAACCCGAGGGATTGTGAATTTGATTCCTACTCATGGAGGATGGATTATTTTCCGTTCCATTTCCATCCATTTGCTTCGCTCTGACAACAAGGCAAGCGCTGCATTGAGATCCACCACTCAACACGTAAAGCCTCGAAACACGGCGCATGGGGGACAGAGTGTTTTAACACAAGGCTCATACGGTTCCTGCGGTTTCCTGCAAACTGAGCTATAAGCGAGATAAAGCTTGGACTTAAAAAAAATATAAGTCGATACAATCTTACTTTGAATGTACTTCAATCATATCGCTTAAAAAGTAAATTATTAAAAAGTTTTACTGAAAACATAAGGTTATGTATTAAAATTTCACGTTCGTAAAGTTATAATGAGGGATTATGTTTAATGAAGCTATTAAATAATAAGCATGACATCTGTGCTTTTGACACAGTAATCTTTGCCAATCGATATTTAAACATGTAAAAAAGTATTTTGCTGAAAAATTGGCCTTTTTACTTTTCTTTTGAATTTATCAATTGATCAAATAAAAGATAATTATGTACATTTTTTGTATTGAAAAAGTTACCTTTTTTACATAGAAATATGTGGTAATTAAAATTTCTAAATTAATTTCTAATTTGCAAGCGGGGACGGAGAAAGCAGGGACTAAGCGACGGAGTGTCTTAAAACCCACGGTCCCTGCAGTTCCCTCTGCCTACCCTGCCATGTGCGGGATAAAGCGTGAAGCTAAAAGAAGCTAGTAAAAAAAATCAAATTTAGTTAGTAACGAGAAGCATGATATACAAAAAATGATGTTGTTTTTATTAAAAGTTACATTCGAGATAGTAAAAAAATATTTCCTATAATAATTATAGCATTGTGTTTAATTTACGATTCCACTCGTTAGTTTAAAGAGATTTCTTTTAGTAATAAGTCGCCATTGTTTTACTTTATATACAATCAAAAATTTATAATTAAATAAAAATTTATAATGTGAATAGGCGCAGAGGTGTAAAATCTGCCTGTAACACGACGGTTTCTGGGTTCGATCCCCAGTTGGAGAAGATGGATTTTTCTATTTCCATTTTCTTTGCTCTGGCAAACTAGGCAAAAGCGCGGCGTTCAGTTCCGCCACTCAACACGCAATGCCTCGAAAAAGGCGGAAAGCGGGGACGGAGAAAGCAGGAACTAAGCAACGGAGTGTCTTAATACTAGGTTCAAATGGTTCCTGCAGTTCCCTCTGCCTACCCTGCAATATGCGGGATAAAGCGTGAAGCTAGAAAAAAGAAGAAAAAAAAATATGTATAGGCAGTACGCTTTTAAGCAAGAACCCTAAAACATTTATAAATTACAGCTCGAAAAATTCGCACTTTTTGTACTGAATCCGTTACATATCGACATTTATTTAAATAAAAATAAATACATGATACTATATTATTACCAAATGTAAAAGACAGACCGACAGACACTCCTTTTGCGGAACTCAACGCCGCGCTATATATTTTTTTACCAGAGCTTGGATTTGATATACAACTACTGTACTATTGACTTGTTAAAATACAACTACTAATAATTAACAGAAATAGAGTATTGTACAATAATTGAGAGTGATATAAATCTACAAATGTATATCTGATGACTGTAGTGTTATAATATATACGTGTAAATTACACCTTGAGGCTTTAATTGTGTATTAGATGGACCATTAGATATTGATATACTGCATGTAGTAATTGTCAATTCAAGATAGGTAGTAGGTGGTTACTGAATTCTGTATACATTATAGGGAAAATGAAAACAATTTACGTTCTATATTGTTTCGATTAATTGATTATAATTTTTATATATCTTCACACTTTATCCCGCATATTGCAGGGTTGGCAGAGGGAACTACAGGAACCATATGAACCTAGTGTTAAGACACTACGTTGCTTAGTTCCTACTTTTTCTGTCCCTACATTCCGCCTTTTTTGAGGCAATGCTTGTTAAGTGGCGGAACTCAACGCCGCGCTTTTGCCTAGTTTCCAGAGCAAAGAAAATGGAAATAGAAAAATCCATCTTCCCCGAGTGGAAATCGAACCCGCAAACCGTCGCGTTGACAGGCAGAATTTAATTTAATTTGTAAATCTATATATTATATTTTTTTAATTTCACTCTGTAATCCGGATCTAAATGCGGGTTAGAATAAGGATAAGGAACTCCATGTTAACACATTTCCCTAAGACAGTTCCCTAGACACATGAAATGTGGCAATAAACTAGAACTTTTAATACGAAAAGACAATCTGGACATTAAAAAGGAAATTAGTACGGAACCTTCAGTGCACGAGTACTGCTCACGATTGACAAATATATTTTATACTGTCATTAAGAAGCATTAGCGTTTTGTCCAAAATATAGCATGGTAGGTTGAGAGAGTTCACTCCTACTCTGCAAGAGATACAAGCTCTGTTTGTTGAGTGGCGGAATTCAACGCCGCATCTTGCTCCTCCCTAATGTTTGATTGAAACTTTAAATTATGACGTAATTCTTTTATTTCAAGTAATAATTTAAAAATAAAAAAATCTAATTATTGAAAGTGAAACATAACGCTTAGTATGATTTGTTCAAATAAACAGTTATAAGGATTGTGTATTAAGCATTAGTATGGTTGAAGGTAATAACTGTAAGTGAAAATAAGTACTAATGAATATATGCATATAAATAAATTCAAATATAATTTAGTAGTAATTCTAGTAGTAGATTAATAATAAATAATTTTCGTTACTAAAATAAATTATTACATTTAATATTGATGGAATGAGACATATTAAATGTTTTAGAGCAAATTTTTTCACATAAATTCCAAATGACACAATATTAGTTCGCCTTTGTAACATTGTATGCCCATCACCAACTCAAAAGCAATAGTGCTAAAGTGCTTCAGTGTTAAAGTGCTAGCTTTTAAGTGTAAAAGTGACAATAAAGTGAAAAAGATCCTAATTGCTCTATCTTTAGAAGTGAGATTTTGCTTTCTTTACCACATTAAATAGTAATACTGTAGTATTATCGCTCAGTAATTTGTAAGGCCATTTAACCTCATACATTCATCGTAGCTTATTCATTGTAAGCGAGCGAACCTAACGTTATATTACAAATGGTTCTAATAAAATTGTTTGATTTGCGCAGGTAAAGGTGAATTATGTGCTACTTCAGCATAATAGTGATCATATTTGACTGTCGGCGCCGTGAATGAGTGAAAAATGAGTTTGCAAGTTTTGAAGACGCTTCTGCTCCTCTATGGACTTGTTTTTGGTATGTATTTTTTGACTTACATTTTTTTATAGTGTGCCTAAACTAATATTTTATAGAATATTTTTTTAGAAACTTGACGAAAGATAAAAAAAGTGATTGTTAGATTTGTTAACAATATTATAACAAATACAAATGAGAGCCGTCGTGGCGCTTTGGCACAGCGTCTACCCGAAATCGCGACAGTTTGTGGGTTCGATTTCCACTTGAGGAGAATATACTATTTTAATTTTATTTGAGTTTCATCAGTATCTAATCTCTCTTTAATAAGACAAGCAGTCATTGAACTTCACCATTCAACAAAGAGTGTGTCGAACTTAACCGGGAATTGGGGAACGAAGATCTTGGAAGGTTATCTGTTGCTGCGTTTATTGTGAAATAAAGTGCTAAGCTAAACATACACGTTTACATTATAAAAATAACATTTATAAGAATTGAAATATATTTCACACAAATATCAAATATTGTTGTATGTTATTTAAAATTTTTATATGATATTTACTCGTATAATTGAAAATCAATAAATGATTTTCTTGCTAGTTGTTGAAGTTAAAACCCTCTTGAGTATATATTGAAATCAAAGTACAACACATAGGTATATTAAAATGTTCTTAGTATTAAAAATATAATAATTTATAAAGTTGTGACAGTGAGACATTTTCAAAGTGAAGATTTCAAATAATTGATTACTTAACACGTCGCAGGTAATTGGTAGCACTTTATACTCGGGAGCTTTGCGGTTAAAGCAATTATGATAGCACACTAATTGAGATTCACAAGTCGAATTCACACTTGAGTACTGGTTTGGTGATAATTTAAAATTAATAATATTTAATTTAGATAATTTAGACAATGCCCGGCTAAGTACAAAGCGTGAAGCTAGATATGTATTTTTTTTTAGCTTCAAGCTTTATTCCGCACATGGCAGGGTAGGCAGAGGAAACCGCAGGGATTGTGGGAACCTAGTGTAAGACACTCCGTTACTTAGTTCCTGCTTTCTCCGTCCCCACTTTCCGCCTTTTTCGAAGCATTGCGTGTTGAGTGGCGCAACTCAACGCCGCGCTTTGCCTAGTTTACCAGAGCGAAGAAAATGGATGAGTTATAATTTTTCTTTATTTATATAATGAAATGTAGTCTTATAAAATCAATATGCAGTGCCTACATATGTCTTTACAGGTTTTTTATATATCATAAATTTCATGAGCCCTTCTCAGCTTCATAATGAACTTAACAAATAGTATCTAGTGTCAAGACACTCTGTTTTTTAATCGAATTCGACCTTTTGAATTTACTTTTAACGTGTTTATGGAAGCTTTACCACTATTTTGTTTTGCTAGTAACAGTGGGGTCGAGCTTAACCGTCACGCTAACACTTACAGTAATGTACCATAAAAGACTTATTCAATTTCCACTTTAAATAAATTAACTAACTTTGAGCCATAAACCAGTTAGTTTAATCAAAAAATAAACAGTTAAAATAGATACAACAAATTATAAATGGTTGACAAATCACTCTTGAGAATTACAATCACTGGAATTGTTCTAGCAAAGCTCGTATAGCGAATTCCAGTTGTGAATGCTTTCCGATAATTGCTACTATTGTGGAATATACGAGAGGTTTGTTTGTGAAAAACGTGTTATTTTAATTTTGTATACGTTGAGATTTCATACCACAAAATAATAAAAAGAACCGAGCTTTATTATAACATGTGCTGTATATAAAGTTAAAATTATTATAGTAATAACTAAACTACATATTATAGTGTACAATGGTGGCCTTATCGACTATTTCAGACAAAGCACGTTGTAAAAAGAGAGTAGCTGCAAAAAAGCTTTATATGAGGAGCTTTTGTATAACCACTACGTTGTTTGTCTGTATGTCATACATTTCTCAGGATCACATCCGATCACAATTTCATCATTACTGGTCAATTAATATGAAATATTTAGTCTTTGAAGTCATTCTAAAGTAAAATTATTAATTTCAAATCTCTTTGAGCGGAGAAGTATGGAACATCTAAGTCAACGCAATCTAAAGATATGGCCGTTTATGCTCCATTTACGCCCTATATCTTGACGCCCCCGGCATAATCAAAACCTATTCTATCCCATAGATCCAGAATCATGAAATTTTGCAAGTGAGAATTTAAGGAAAATAAAGGAGCGAGTATGTCGTAGGAAACCGTAATAAACTCATATTTATATTTATTGTTCTATTCTGTCATGACAAATAAAAATTGGTAAGAAAAACTCGGTGCGATATATATATATATATATATATATATATATATATATATATATATATATATATATATATATATATATATATATATATATATATATATATATATATATATATATATATATATATATATATATATATATATATATATATATATATATATATATATATATATATATATATATATATATATATATATATATATATACATAGATACATACATACATAGCTTCACGCTCTATCCCTAGCGGGGTAGTCAGAGAGAACGGAGCGCCAAACGCTGCGGTCCCTGCATACCTCTTTCGCCTCGTCCACTGTCATTAACCTCTTCATGCATGCTCTCCGGGGAGTCCTCATGCTTTTTACGTGACCTTCCTCCAGTATCTTCGATACTGTGTTTTCGAAAGTCAACCGAGGTCTCCACTTACCTCTCTTACCACTCACTTTTCCATCATATATCTTTTTTACCATTCTTTCGTCACTCATTCTTTCGACGTGCCCAAACCATCTGAGCACGTTCTTCTTCATTCTTACTGTGACATCCTCGCTGGTACCTACCATCCTGTGTACCTCTTCGTTGCGGATTCGGTCAGCTAAGCTGACTCCGCATATCCTTCGAAGAGATCGCATCTCCACAGCATTCATCTTTCTTTCATTCTTCTTCTGTAATACCCACGTTTCACTGCCATATAACAGCGTCGAAACCAAAACTGCATTGTGTACGGCCAAACGTGCAGCGACGCTGACGTTCTGCCGTCTCAACAACGCAGCTAAGGCACCGCTCGTTCTGTTACCGGCAGCAAGACATCTTTCCACATCCATTTCGTATCTACCATCTCTACTTAACATACTTCCCAAGTATACTACTTCGTTCACTTGTTCCAATAATTTTCCATTCACGAAAATCTTGCATTCCGTCCTTTCCTCGTCTCTTTCAAATACCAGAACCTTTGTCTTACTTGCACTCAGGTTTAGACCATTAGTTTCACACCCGTCTTTCAGAATGGTGACCAATGCCTGCAACTCGCTTTCTGATGATGCAATAAGCACTGCATCATCTGCGTACAGCAAGCAATTTACCTTCAAGTCACCCACTTTTACACCCATATCACTTTCTTTCAGTCCTTGGAGACAGCTATCCAAATACAAATTGAACAACCAAGCCGACATGGCACAACCCTGTTTGACACCCGATTGGATGCCAAACCGAGGCGACATGTCGGCTCCTACTCGCACACAGGCTGAGTGATCTCTATAAAGAGATTTTACAGCCTGCAGCAAGGGTCCGTTCACATTGTACCGGGGTAGTATCTCCCACAACTTCTTTCTCACAACCCTGTCAAACGCCTTCTCCAAGTCCACAAAAGCACAGAAAACCTTTTGGTTTACAGCCAAATACTTCTCTGTGATCATACGGATGGAAAAGATCTGATCCATGCATCCTCTTCCAGGTCTAAAACCTCCTTGGGCCTCCCACAGTAGCCTTTCGGATCTGTCTTGCATTCTTCTCGCTAAAATTTTTGCATATACTTTACCACCTAAGCTAATCAAACTGATTGCCCTATAGCTTGCACAGTCTATCTGTGAACCTTTGCCTTTATACAAAGGCACGATGACTGCACCTTGCCAATCATCTGGGACCTCCCCCGATTTCCAGCATAAATTGCACAGAAACCAGAACAAGTCCAAGATGCGAGGTCCACCATATTTGATCATCTCGGCAGTAACTCCATCCGCTCCCGCTGACTTACCACATTTCAAGCTTCTTATTGCACTCTCAACTTCTTTTATATTGATTTCGCCATCTGCTACATCAAGACTCAGCTTGTCGCTGTCACTTGAGGCAGAAGCGTCATCACATTCATACATCTCCTTGTAGAATTCCGCCCATCGCTGCAAAACGTGTGATCTGCTTGTAAGTATCTCACCGTCCTTCGAAAGCACCCCTTTCATTTTAAAGGTTGACGAACAACTCCGTGAATCACTAACTTCTCGCCAGAAAAGCTTCGTATTATCCCGGAAGTTGCTCGTCAACCTTTCATCTCTTTTACTCTCGGTTCTTTCACGCTTCATCTTTATCAGTGCTTTCGTTTGGTGCTTTTGCAGCTTATACTCTTTCTTTTTAATCTCTCTCATACTTTTATTCTTACTCGAGGCTTTATAATCCTGCCATGCCTTCTTCTTTCTTTCTACAGCATCTTTCACTTCATCATCCCACCATTCGTCACGCTTTTTACTAAAGCCTCTTTTCCTTGTACCACATACCTCTGTCGCAGCTTCCACCATGCAGCTCCTAAGGTTCTGCCAGCATACTTCAACACTTTCATTTCCTATTTCACAACTGTCAAGCTTTTCGGAAACCCTTTCTATATATTCCTCTCTGATCGGTGGATCTTGAAGCTTCCAGCTTCTTATGCGATAATTCGATTCCAAGTATGAGCACCTCGTGCGGTTACGCCATCCTACGAACAAACCCCTAAATCTAGCAATTACTAGATAGTGGTCCGTTCCCAAGTCGGCACCCCTAAACACACGTGTGTCCATCACTTGTTTTCGAATCCGCTGATCCACTAGGAATAAGTCAATCATACTTTTCTCTCCCATGCGCTCCCACGTATACATGTGAATTTGTTTGTGGTCAAACATCGTGTTTGCCACAAACAAATTCCTTTCCTTGCAAAGTTCCAAAATGAGCTTTCCAGCCTCATTCACTCTTCTGTCACCATAATGACCTAACACACCTTCGTAACCACTTCTCGCGGTTCCGACCCATCCATTCATGTCTCCACATAATATTAATTTTTCATTTCCTCTAACACTGCTTAGAACATCCCTGACACTCTCCCAAAACCCCTCAAGTTCGCTCAATGAAGCTGAGGATACCGGCGCATATGCTACCAACAAGAATATTCTTGTAATCCCCAGCTTGAAGCGAACCCAAAGCAGTCTAGGGTTGATCGCCTCGTACTCTACCACTGCACTAACCAATCGAGAGGACAATAACACACCTACACCTTGACAACCGCGTTCGCTCTCTGGAACGCCGGCCCAGAGAGCGACGCGGCTGCCCGGCAAATCGGTTGCATTATTACCCTTTCGCTTGGTCTCAGTCATACAAATGACATCCAAATCTCGCTCATCCATCACATCTAATAGCTCATTCATCTTCTGGTCCATCCCTCCTCTTACATTCCACGCAGCTATTTGTAGCTCCGTCCTCCACTTCCCGCCGTTCCGGACATGGCGTGCTGGGTGGCGGTCCCCAACGCCGCATTCGTCTCCACTTTTCACACCAGCGGGGACGCACTGGTGCGCGTCGCCTCGGGGGGACGCCCTAGCATTGTGCTCCCGTATGGTGCTCGTGGCTGATGGAATGTTGCAGCCCTAGGTAGGGCTGGCAGGGATCGCTGCGTGCAAGCCTTCCATCTTCGACCCCGATATATATATATATATATATATATATATATATATATATATATATATATATATATATATATATATATATATATATATATATATATATATATATATATATATATATATATATATATATATATATATATATATATATATATATATATATATATATATATATATATATATATATATGGCGTCGCCTCGGGGGGACGCCCTAGCATTGTGCTCCCGTATGGTGCTCGTGGCTGATGGAATGTTGCAGCCCTAGGTAGGGCTGGCAGGGATCGCTGCGTGCAAGCCTTCCATCTTCGACCCCGATATATATATATATATATATATATATATATATATATATATATATATATATATATATATATATATATATATATATATATATATATATATATATATATATATATATATATATATATATATATATATATATATATATATATATATATAAATATATATATATATATATATATATATATATATATATATATATATATATATATATATATATATATATATATATATATATATATATATATATATATATATATATATATATATACTGTGTATTAATAAACTTACCAGATATAGTTTATTAGTTAATGCTATTATACATAAGCTGTTAACAATAGTTAGTGCGAATCAATCCCTGATCAGTATTTGCGTTTATAGTAACGTATCAAGTATGTGACAATCAAAGGCGGTATACACAGTGAATTATTGGTTTATATGATTTATATTATAAATTTATGATTCTATATCATCTTGTCATAGCTAAGTTACTTTGATCTTTTTGCACTTAACTGAATTACACACACACACACACACACACACACACACACACACACACACACACACACATTTAATACATTTTACTTCATTTTTTTTGTTACAATGGCCTTTTTTACATTGATGACAAAAATCTGCGCATTATCAATGTTAGAAAAATAACAAAAAAGAGAATTATCATAGAGAAATTAGAGTTTACAAATTATATAATATAATATGTTGTTTTTTTGTAGTTTAATTTTATATTCTATTTTTTCCTATACCAGATTTGGATAAACTTAGAGCTACAATTTATCTTACCAGACCGTGATGGTAAAAATAATTCGACTTCCGGAGTGCTAATCTATCTAATAATCATCACTTTCACAGTGAGAGTCAATTTATCACTACTTTTTCTGTTTACATATAATTCAATTCCCACACGAGGAGAAAGGAGGTTAAATGCCGCCACCTAACACATAGTATCTTTAAAGGCGGAAAATAGGGAACAGAGTGTCTACACACTAGGTTTCCATGGGTTACCTTGCAACGAGCGGGATAAAGCGTGAAGCTAAATAACTAAACAACTTGCATGCATATGCAAAAATATATTATACACGTTTAAAATATTCACATTTATCTTAGAGATGTGTTGAGGCTAAGAAATCTAGATGCTGAACTTATTTCAGCCATAACACAAAATTTACCAACATTACTTTAACCAATTTAATATTGTTACAAGCTCGAGCAAGACTAATATAATTACTTCTTGTCTAACTTGTCAGTATGGAAATTAAATAAACCTTAAGCTATAAGGAAATGAGAATGGAATGGAAGGAGGTCGACTATGTTTTCATTAAGCTCGGCTCCTCTGCAACTGTTGCATCTCGACGGGTCGCTTATATTAATTATAATTTTATTTTATTATAATATGATGTCATGTTACAAAGATATTTATAATTATTAAGTGATGGTTATATTTTTGTAGTTTTTTGGTAATATATTATAATATCTTTTATCAAGTACTTTTACATACATACTTATACATATAATATGTTTATTACTTTAGTACCACAATTTTATTGATAATAAACTCAGTTGATAGCTATCCTTTACAAATACAAAAATTCCATACATTACACCATTTATACATTATTGAAATATTTGATAAATTGCGTTTGTCTTTATGCAAGAATCTTTTTTTACACATATACTCTAACGCCTGGAACTCAAAATGAATGGGAATCAAACCCGAAGTCAAAGCTGTTCTTTTGAACATATTATATATATCAACATAATATATACATATCCTAAGTGTTAAGATAAAATCAAACAACAGAGATCTAAAATTGTTAGAATCGAAGTCAAGAACCTGCATTAAATCACCCATCACGTAACAAATCTTCCTTTAATAAATCAGCAATAACAATAGCTGCATAAATTACTACCTGTGCTGGTCATCGGGATTTATGATACTATGGATCACTAGTTGAATTAATATTTGCCAGTTAATCCCCCTCATGTCTGCAGGATCACGTATTTTGTCAGTCCCTTATCTCTTGTTAATTTTGCCATGCTTCCTGAACAACTTTGTAATGTAAATATATAAAAGTTTATGCCATTGTAAAGTCCAAGCGTGCCTGATTAAAGACAACGAGGATGGATTCCAGGTGAGAGAATTATTTATTTTATTAAGAATACCTTTTACACGGTCTCATAATGAAAAAATAACTATACTTAGATTTTTTGCATATGATCTATAAAATCTTTAAAGCGACAGCTTACATAGCTGTGAAAATTTCCTTTTTATTATTGTTGTATACTGTTATAATGTGTCTCAATACGTGGTTATAAAAAGTGTGATTGTAAAATATGATAGTAAACTGTTCAAATTTTATGAAAAACCTCTAAATATTTTGCCTGTCTGTCTGCCTGAAAGTTGTTGAACAATTAAAATATAAAGAGATTACATACCTTAAATGTCAACATTAAGTAAATTTAAGAAAATCTACGTAATAAGCTTTAAGCTGACAAATTTTTGCCCTCGGTGACTGAGCCGCTAAATCTTTTTTAACGTCAGATGGTAATAGAGCTTATGTAATATTACCAGCTATAATTCTTCATGTGTCTGAAGAATTACTTAAATAAGTACTGTAGTTGATAATAGAATAATATTTTATAAAAAAATCAAATTTTGATTATTTATAAAAATAACTATAACTTCCTTTACGTATTCGGAAATTTTAAATGGAATTTTAAATGGAAATATCAAATATTCTGCGGATATTAACATTTAACATAAGTACCACAATTTTATTGATTATAAAATAAGTTGGTAGCTATCTTATACAATGACATAAATTCCATACAATATACCATTTATATATTCTTGAAATATTTGATAAATTGCATAACTTAATTACATAACTCTGTTCGCAGACAATAACTTGCACTAAATCGATGAACATTATTTAATATATATTTTAGGCTAAAACTTTAATTAGAGCCATAATAGAACAATACATACACTTACAGAATTAGTCAAGTTATAACGTAGGCGTGGGTGCAGCAAAATAACAACGAACTATTTTCTTAATCACTTCCTGCAATTAAAGTACCGGAAGCGCATAGAAATAAATGCCAGATCAAGTTATATTTAACTATAGTTAAAATGAATACCATATTTCTGTTTTATTAGATATTATAAAATAATATGAAATATTTTCACGTAATTTTTTTTTGTAAAAAAAAATAACAAAATAATAACTTCCGTAAAAATAATAAAATCAAATTCTAAGATGAGTCATAAATAATGGAATATAGAAGAAAAATATGTTTCACGATTATATAGCAACATATTTATTCGACGTAAACTTTCCTCATAGACAAAGTTTGCTGACAGTTTTGATTAATTCACGTTTCTAACTTATATATTAAATTATGCTACTCATATATATTTTAAATATCACCTCATGATAGTCATGTTATTAATTGGCTGTAGTCTTACGCATCATCTTGCTCAAAGCTAAGTAATCAGAGATTACCTAGTGTTAGAACACTATATTTTCCGATATTAAGTCACACTTTTAGTGTTTGTTTTATTGCAGTATATATTAGTTTAATTGTGTTAAAAATAAAAAAAAACACGATTTTACGGACAATCAATACGGCATATTACTTTATATTACTCAAATTTGTAACTTTATCGATCTTTAAAAATTGACATGTTAATTGAAAAGGCTGATACAAATAAAGCAGATGATTTGAATGCCAAATTGTAAGTCCTAGCTTATTTGAGGCCCACTGCTTTATCTCTATTATAGAAATAAAACATATGGAGTAACCCCGTACTCTACTTTCTTTTCGTCTACTGTCATCAACTTATTCCTACCAGCCTTCTCTCATTATTTTTCTTGATCTTTTTACCACTGATGATTGATTTGATTGATCATTTCTTTATCTTTCATAAATTTCAATCGTCAACACAAATCTACTTACTATGCATATCCTATAAAGTATTATTAATTTTATTACTTCACGCTTTATCTCGCATATTGCAGGGTAGGCAAAGGGACATGCAGAAACCATATGAACCTAGTGTTAAAACACTCCGTTGCTTAGTCTCAGCTTTCTCCGTCCCCACTTTTCGCCTTTTTCGAGGCATTGCATGTTGAGTGGTGGAACTCAACGCCACATTGTCAACTCAGGCATAAAAAATATCTTGTACCTTGATTCTATAGGAGATTAGTCCAGAAAAAGAAGATATACCTCAAGATTTTTTTAGGTAAATATATTATTTACTCAAACAAAAATTTTGAGGCAGTATTTAAAACAACAAAATGAAATGTGCAATTTTTTTCATCGGTTTAGGCGTAATAAAACAACAGGAATTCTTTAATAAGTAAGTGAAATAATGTTAAGTAGAAAACGAATAAATTACTGAGGGCCGTCGTGGCGCAGAGGCGAAAGCGTCTGCCTGTAAACGCGACGGTTTAAGGGTTCGATTCCCACTCAGGGAAGATGGATTATTCTATTTCCATTTCCTTCGCTCTGGAAACAAGGCAAAGCGCGGCGTTGAGTTCCGCCACTTAACACGCAGTGTGATGAAAAACGTGGAAAGTGAGCAGGAGAAAGCAGGAACTAATCAACGGAGTGTCTTAACACTAGGTTCATAGAGTTCCTGCAGTTCCCTCTGCCTACCTTGCCATGTGCGGGATAAAACGTGAAGCTAAAAAAAAAAGAATAAATTACTTACGTAGCTGCTCTTAGATACTGTTCAAGCATTTTGGTTTGTTAATACATACTTTTTTACTACCGATCTACGTCGCAAATTCAAAAAAGGATCTTTTTACAAACTTCCGGTATCCACAGCTCATCCTAAAGAGATGAAATAGTCAAAAATAAAAAAAGAACATTAATCACAATTTACTATAAAAATACATGTTTCTAATTTAACTATTGCAGGTGAGTAGTACAATAAAGAGTCATTTATCATTTTGAACGTAAAAGGGTCGAACCCTTGCAGACAAAGGGGTACAAAGTTTGGGAAAATGTGATGTAGGGTCAAATTTAATACTGATACGTAGAGCCCGCTGGCATCGATATTCAATTCGAGAAATTCCGTAATGATGTTTACGTAAACATATTGAATTGAATTGATTTGAATTGAATATATTATCAAGTAGGAAAATTACATTATCGTAGTGAAGGCAATAATTGACTTTTCTTTTGTTAGTTTAGCTAATAAAATACCGAGGACCTTCGTGGCGTCGTGGTGAATCGTAGAGTCTGCTTGTAAACGCGTCAGTTTATGGGTTTAATTCCCACTCGGGGATTATTTCATTTACATTTTCTTCGCTCTGGCAACTAGGCTAGCATGGTGTTGATTTCCGCTACTCAATGCACAATGTCTCGAAAGGCAGAAAGTGAGGACGGAATGTCTCAGTGTCAGGCCATTAGATTGCTAGGGTTCCTATGGCTCCCACTACCTACTCTGCCAATATATAATAAAGGGTAAACCTAAAAAAACTGATTAAACATTTGTCTTACTTACGAAAACATAAAATTTTGAAGCGGTCCAAGTGCTTTTAAGCCTTAAATTCTTGTCAAGCTATGTCTAAAGTCTTAATATGTGATTATAAATATTTTTTTTGTAATTAACAGCTGTCAAAGTGAAAGGCCGTTTACAAACTGCAACCTAACATTATTTGTTTTTAATTGACATTAGAACATGTTTTCATTATATATTATTAAAAATTATAAATATTTATGTTATAGCACATCATCCGATTGCAAATTCGAAGGTTGTGAGATTTTTTCTTACACATTGTCAACAGATTTCAACACCAGATTCCTTTCTCTTCTCTGCTATATGTGGTGAAAACCGTTCGGCAATATTTCAATCATCTCAAACTGCTACGTTCAAATGTTAAAAATAGCTATATTTGGCCTAATTTTCGACAAAAATTGGGCATTTTGCTCTTTAGATGTCAGGCGCCGACAGTCTGTGAAGTAAAACTGAAAGATAGAAATATATACCTTCTTGATACAATAAGATTATTATGCCCATCAAGCAATATGTGTTTAGGGATTAGTGAGATTATACAAATTAATCACTGTGAGAAACACTTGGTTATGCACTTCTTTAAATAAATATGTTAATATATGTTTTAAATTTCACAAAAATCTTAAAATAATCAAGATATTGTGGTGGTGTAGCATCTAAGTGTAAGTAGTAGTAGGTTCAAATCCCACTCAAGGGAATGTTAATATTTTTCCGTTCTGACAAGAAAAAGTGTGACAATAAATAATGTGTTTTAGAACAAGCATAGATGAGAATTGAAGAACTATGTGTCTTTACATTATACAGGATAATAAGTGAAGATCAAATATTCTTGATTTTTCGTTTAGCTTTAGATTTAAATATTGTGATTGAGTATATTGGATAGTGAAGTCGTGGAAACCTATCGTTAAGACACTCCATTTCCCGCTTTTTGCCTTTTTGAGGCATTACGCGTTGAATAGCTGACTTCAACGCCGCGCTTTGCCTAGTTGCTTATGGCAAAAAAAATAAAATGAAAATCGCATTTTTTTAAAGTGTCTACGCCTCTGCGCCACGACGAATATTTAATAAAATTAATACTGAACTAATTACATATTTTTTTTAATTTAAGTGTTACAACTCTACATACTCTTGGACCATATTTCTTTAGCTTACTGTTATCTTAGTTTCTAATCTTCAATATTATTATAATATTGATATATAGTATTAATACTTTTTATACTACTTTATTTTATAAAAATAAAAGCCATTTTCTTTTGTGTTTTTATACCTTATAATTTTAAAACAGTAGCTTTCACTGAGCACTGTCCGGAGCTTTGCTGAAATCAGGGTATGTAGCCAAGAATTCTTGTAAAAGCAAATATTGCAAGTTTTTACTTGAAAAATGTCGTACAATATAATATATATTTTAAATATGCTCACGCCAAAATTCATCTCGTTTGACGTTTCTGGGTTTATAGTTTTGTAGAACATAAAGAAAAGTAATAAAATTTTCATATAAAACTCAGATCTATTGCTCATACCCTTTTGATATAAAAGTAAGGCGCCGTTAAATATTAATCTAAATCAATTTCATCTTCGGAGTTATGACTTGAATGGAATATAAATCGATTTGTTCAAAAAATATAGCTATTTTTACCATTACGTACATATGTTTCAATGGGGAAGAAATTATTTATGCATAACATAGTATAGTGTTCCAACAATATTGATCCAAAATTTCCTATGTCATATTAAATTAGATGACACGTAAGGGTTATATTTCCTTCGGACCGAGAGAATATATTTACTTTTCCTTTGAGGCGATCGTGACGTAAATGTGTTTTTCTTTTACAATAAAACAAAGTGTCTCCACACTAAATACTATCTCTCTTCTACCTGTTTAATATGTGATTTAGTCTAAAACTAAAAAAATAAAATTGTCATTTCTACGAATATATGTCGTAAAAAATAAAATGTTCATTGTATAAAATGTTACATAAAACGACTTCGAATCACATAAACATACAAGTCATCTTAGATACAATTTAAATATTCATAGTTGCTCCCAACTTTTATATGGTAAGCTCGGAATAAACATAATATCGTATTGCTATACATTTTCATGAAAATTTCTGAAATGATAAAGCAGTTTCAAAATGTTTACGTATTTCCTGTATCAAAAACAGATTGAGGACCGTCGTGGCGCAGAGGCTCAAAGTGTGCCTGTAACGCGACGGTTTCTGGGTTCGATCCCCAGTCGGAGAAGATGGATTTTGACGTGACAATGTCTTAAATTAGGTTGCGGCTCGGAGTCACATATGAAAAAGGTAACGTAACGATGTGTCAACTGTCACCGAACTATGATCGGTCCGCCGCGCGTATCACTTGACACATGTACAATGTTTTAGTAAACAAAATATATTTTCTATAGTTAAAATTTGTGCAATTTATATTATAATTATTAATCATATCAATAAATATTTTACCGAGAAAAAGACGTTGTCACGTAAAATTTTCGCCCGTAAAACCCAATTTACAGGCAACCATTTTTTTTATTTCCATTTTCTTCGCTCTGGCAACTAAGGCAAAGCGCGGCGTTAAGTTCCGCCACTCAACACGCAACGCCTCGAAAACGGCAGAAGGCGGGGACGGAGTAAGCAGGGACTAAGTAACGGAGTGTCTTAACACTAAGTTCGTATGTTCCTGCAGTTCCCTCTGCCTACCCTGCCATGTGCGGGATAAAGCGTAAAGCTAAAAAAAAAAACATATATAAGCAGATTAATTATTGTTATTTCTACGGTTAGATGGAAAAATAACCCCTATAGCATATATAAAAGGTAGAAGGCATTGCGTGTTCAGGGGCATAACTTAACTCTATGCTTTTTCAGGGTACCAGGGTTCTTCTTACCTAGCATAACCAATATTAGAACAAAATATATATAAAATTTACATTATTTAGAATGTAAAAAATATATTTTCGAAGCAAACAATAGTTGAATTACATTTAAATAGTAAAACATTTTCAGCAACATCACGGTTTCTTTTATAAGTGTTCCACTACTAAATTAGAGGGGCTTCCTTGTCGCACAATGAACGCATAATTTTCTAGACGTTTTTTCTTCGCGGTGTAAAGGGCACTTTGTCAAACCTATTAGTCTTCATTTTTCTCGCTCTGGAACATTAGAGGCAAGCAATGTAACTTACATTGCAATTTTTAAAGCTTTGGACCGGAATTAATAATGCAGGACGTTCGCTTCTCTATTTTAAAACGTAAAATTAATTATCCTTATAAAGGATTTTTATCTATCTTTAGAAATTGCATTTTTTTCAGTTCACTAAAACAATGACGGGGACGGAGAAAGCAGGCACTAAGCAACGGAGTATCTTAACACTAGTTCCCACGGTCCCTGCGGTTCCCTCTGCCTATCCTGCCATGTGCAGGATAAAGCGTGAAGCTATAAAAAAAAATAAAACAAGCAGCATCTAAAATCATTGCCGTTAAAAGTAACTAATATAAAGTTAAGACTAAACGTACAAAAAACATATAAAAAGCTAGCATAACTAAAAGTTCTCATCAAAGAGTCTTCAAAACCATCTCCACAATCCTAAGTTGTCTGTCTAGCTTACAGTTGTCAAATCTCATAATTATAATTCGACTAGCATAATCGGTGGTTGAAACAGAAGCATCAAGTTTTCTAACACGAATTAAGGAGATTAAGCGTGTTAAAGGAAAGTCACTAATGGTCGAGACGCACAATAAATTTCGTTACACCGACCAACTTTGTGGGTGAGATACGTGATGCAAAAGTTTCGACATCGACGCTATAATGTGAGGGATATCATTAGCATAGCTGAAAGCATGAAACTTTCAAAGCCATCATCGTACAGTTGAAGTGCCAAGGCTTTAGATATTTTTTTAGCTTCACGCTTTATCCTGCATATTGCAGGGTAGGCAGAGGGAACTGCAGGAATCATTACAACCTGGTGTAAAGACACACTTGCTTAGTTCCTGCTTTCTCCGTCCCCGCGTGGATTTTTTAATTGATTTATTTAATATTTTATTTATGTACAACCAAAGACTATTCTAATTTTATTGTGTAGTGTCGTTACTTTTATATTAATATGTAATTATATTTTTTTGATCTTTAAGAAAAGTTTAAAGTTTAAGTGAAAATAATTAATTTATGTTAAGTGTAAAGCTTCCAAATCAATAATTCTAGAATATTTCAAGGTGTTTTAAGTGGGAAAAATAAGTTATTTAATTTATTTTAATAAAATATCTTAATTTAAAAAAAAAAACTATTTGCATTGAATTCGACAATTTAAATTCCACTTGTAAACCATATTGTAAAGTACATTTTGAACATAAACCAATATTTTAATTAACAACATAGTGAATTTCAACTAGTGTAAGCCACCACTTAATTTAAAAAAATCTTATACAAAAAGAAAAATAAAGTAAATATATATTCATATTTTTTATATATTATCATATGTTTATTAATTTGTAAGCTTTTTATTTCATTTTATATCATTTGATTTAAAAAAAGAACAACTTGTTAATAATAACGAGTACAAAAAGTAAAAATTAAGCTATATTTAAAAGTAAATTTGCTCGTGTAAATCCAATAACGTGCGGTGCACATACAGATGTTTTTATGTAAGGCTTAACCTAATAAATGTTACAAAGAAAAAACCAAAAATTCTAAAAACATATACAATTACCTAAGCTTTGGTAACCTACGGCTAACCGTAGCAGTTTAAACTTGTTTTTTTTTAGTAATAAGCTGCTACATCGTAGAAGCCTAGTGTTAAAACACTCCGTTTCTCGTTTTTCGCATTTTGAGGTACTACGTGTTGAGTGGAAGAATTTAACTAGTCGCCAAAGAGGAGCAAATAGCAGTTAAATTATCCATCTTCCCCGAGTAAAAATTGAACCCAGTCACTCTCACATTTCCAAAAATAGCCGGTCTCTGCTGCACCATCATGTCTATCTATGTAATCTTTAAAAAATTGCACATTCAAACAATTACTGAAAATGTGACAAGTCAATAATATGCGCACAAATCTGCAACTTAATTATAATATTACTTTATCACGAAAATACGATATTAGGTATAATAATAATCTTGTGTAATGTTAAATCCGTGTTAGGGCGAAAAAGTGGGAACAGAGTGTCTTAACACTAGGTTCTGTGTGTGTGAGTTAATAAATAAAAAACTAAAATAATAATTATATATTGATGTCATTATAAAATAAAGGTACACATAATATTTTAAGCCCTGTAAGCTGTGTTACTTTAGTAAAAATTATCATCACGAAAAAGTAAATTTTTACTTTTTGTAAAGTCTTTTAACTTTAATTTTAACGTTAAAATCTGGCACTATCTTGATATACGACCTCGGAAGTAGTAACCCTAGACATTGCTCGATAAGAATTGTAAAGCTTTTTACAAAAGCTTTCATATATTAAAACAGTAAATAATGAACAACATGAAGTTGACGTCATCATGGTGAAGTTAGGGCGTATGCTAAGTGCGTTGGTTGTAAATTTTAAAAGTTTATATTGGAAAAAACATAATATTACATATTAAAAATAATTTTTAAAAGTATATATATATATATATATATATATATATATATATATATATATATATATATATATATATATATATATATATATACATATATATATATATATATATATATATATATATATATATATATATATATATATATATATATATATATATATATATATATATATATATATATATATATATATATATATATATATATATATATATATATATATATATATATATATATATATATATATATATATATATATATATATATATATATATATATATATATATATATATATATATATATATATATATATATATATATATATATATATATATATGCCAATATACTGTACATATATAACAAATATATGTCGTTTTACTTACGTTTAAACTTTTGTTTTTCTCTCTATATCTATTTAGGTAGTTTAAAACCATCGAGAGCCAGACGTACGTCACTGCACGCTATGGGTATTGTCCTCCACTCGAGGGAATTGTAGCTAAATTAAAAAGTCCTACGCCTGTTTGTATTGCATACAATGTATCGTTACACGATATTAAACAAAATTTAAAACAGCTAAATTTTAAACTAACATGTAGATGCTTACAATTTTATTTTACTGAAGAAGTTCGTTTGGTTAGAAGCATTAATCTCGAGAACTACTCACTTACAAATTACTGAATTGAAAAAAAAAAATCTTTTTTGTTAGAAAAGCAAATTATCCATAAAGGCCAAAGGCTATATACATATATGGTTAATACAGAGAAGAAACTACTTAGCGTTCCATGGATTCACCTTACGGGTGATGGGCCCATCATATTGTAGAAAGAGGAGCTCCGAGCAGCGCTTGGGACTTGCGACCCAAGTCTAGGTTTAAAGGGGCTCCTTTAAAATGCATTAATGCTCACCTTGAATGTCCGACCTCCTCCTACTACCTAACCAAATTTTAAATGATTACACCAAAGACGACTTCGAAGTGCTTTTTAGGAATAAATTTGTAATAGTTCTAGCAAGGCCAAGGTCCTTTATTAAACTATGTCTTTTCAAACATTACTTTGTAAATATATAATTATTTTAAAGATTTTTTATTAAAATTATGTTTAACCATACATAAAACGGACCTGTTTACTAGAAAGTCGATTTTATATTTTCTTTAGGTGTCTAGTGACCACTCGTCCTACTTTCGTGCCCTTTCCCCGAAAAGGGTTTTGCTGTTTGTAATTAGATTACAGAATTAGTCTGAAGTTGTTTTGAAATTGCGGAAAACGTGAACAAAAAATCTCCCCAAATTAATGGAAAAGACTTTTCTTTATATAATTTACATAGAAATTGCTATCTATGTACGAGTAAATTATAAATGAGTTTTTTATTTTAAGTATTTCGTTATTTTTAATTAATTAGTTGTTTTTTAGGTACATATTTATATACGTAATATTAATCATTAAACTAACAAGTGACTAAGTGTTCCGATTGATCAAACGAAAAGTGGAGAGCAGAGTGTCTTGACATCAGATTTCGATTATCGCTTACTATATCATATATATGTCGGCTCTATTCCAGAGTTTCACTGTTCAGAGTCTATTTTTCACAGTAAAGTAACAGAATATTTTGAATTTATGTTATATACAATGCAGAAGGGTAATACGAACTATCATCAAAAAAAATTGTAATAAATTTAAATGATAAAAACAATGTAACAACTAAAATTTTGTTCAATATTTGAAAATTATATCAAAAAGAACTTTAGATTACAAATATGTTTTACTGACCTTTAATACTCAATACTTTCAAAACAATAATATCATAAAATGCTAATATTGATATATATATATATATATATATATATATATATATATATATATAATATATATATATATATATATATATATATATATATATATATATATATATATATATATATATATATATATATATATATATATATATATATATATATATATATATATATATATAATATATATATATATATATATATATATATATATATATATATATATATATATATATATATATATATATATATATATATATATATATATATATATATATATATATATATATATATATATATATATATATATATATATATATATATGGTTTCCCATTTTGTAAATTTTAATAAAAAAATCTTTAAAATAATGATATATTTACAAAGTAATGTTTGAAAAGATATAGTTTACTGAATGACCCCGGCCTTTCTAGAACTATTACAAATTTATTTCTAGAAACCACTTCGAAGGCGGCTTTGGTGGAATCATTTAAATTTTGGTTCGGTACGAAAAAATATGCTATTAACTTTATAGTCTAAGCGTTTGAGTTGCAGGAATCATATTAATTTTACTTAGGAACACTTTTTCGAATTGTGAAATATACACCTGTGAATGCAGTACAGAACAAAAATACTTACGAGTACTACCAACTAAGTATAATTTTTGTACTTTCACACATTATATTTCATCATATATAATTTTAAATTCCTTTTATATGTTACTACTAAAACCCTGTTACTGCATTTATTATAAAAACGAAACAAATTTACGCTTGAAGGTCATAATCTTGACAGTAAAAAGAAAATTAAAAGCATCTGCATACGAAATTTGTTAAAACAGGTGTTCATCTTTATACTAAAATGTATCTATAAATTTTAAATAAAGTATAAAATGAATTTAAAAATGCTTTTTGTTATAATTTTGTTAACTTGTGAAGTAAAAGGGACCGTAGTGACCCAACGGCATATTGTCTGAGTGTCAATGTGGTTACTACTTCAAATCTCACTCATAGTAAATGAATTATTTCCATATAACTTCATCTTTTTACAAAATAAAGTGCAACGTTGAGTTTAACCACTCTACCTAACCTCGAAAGGAGGGAGGCTGCCAACCATGCCACATGCAGGTGCATCTCAGAATAAATATGACAAAAAAATTGTACACAGGTACTATAATTGGAAAAATAATAGGTAAAAACAATAACATTGAGGACCGTCGTGGCGCGTGTAAACGCGACGGTTTCTGGGTTAGTTTCCCACTCGAGGAAGATCGATTTTTCTATTTCTATTTTCTTCGCTATGGCAACTAGGCATAGCGCGGCGTTGAGTTCCGCTACTCAACACGTAATGCCTCGAAAAAGGCGGCAAGCGGGGAAGGACAAAAACAGGGACTAAGTGTTGTAACACTAGGTTCGTATGGCTATGCATTCCGTTTGCCTACCTAAAAAAAAAATAAAAAAAAAACAAAAATAAGTAACAAGAAGAGTATAATATTTTAGGACGTTTATTAATTCTCAGTATTTAAAGTAATACACACATATATATATATATATATATATATATATATATATATATATATATATATATATATATATATATATATATATATATATATATATATATATATATATATATATATATATATATATATATATATATATATATATATATATATATATATATATATATATATATATATATATATATATATATATATATATATATATATATATATATATATATATATATATATATATATATATATATATATATATATATATATTTAGCTTCACGCTTTATCCCGCACATGGCAGGGTAGGCAGAGGGAACTGCAGGAACCATAAGAACCTAGTGTTAAGACACTCCGTTACTTAGTCCCTGCTTACTCCGTTCCCACTTTCCGCCGTTTTCGAGGTATTGCGTATTGAGTGGCGGAACTCAACGCCGCGCTTTACCTTAGATGCCAGAGCGAAGAAAATGGAAATAGAAAAATCCATCTTCTCCGACTGGGGATCGAACCCAGTAACCGTCGCGTTACAGGCAGACGTTGCGCCTCTGCGCCACGACGGTCCTCATATATATATATATATATATATATATATATATATATATATATATATATATATATATATATATATATATATATATATATATATATATATATATATATATATATATATATATATATATATATATATATATATATATATATCTATATATATATATATATATATATATATATATATATATATATATATATATATATATATATATATATATATATATATATATATATATATATATATATATATATATATATATATATATATATATATATATAATGGAATCTTTGATGGATCATATACAATATTACCTGTCCTTTAAACAAAAGAATAATGATTTTTACTTAAAAACTAGATAATGCTCCGCGTTGTAAAAATATTTACTATGTAGAAGTATACACTAATTTTATAAAGCTAAAACATTTGCTTGGCTGAACACGCTAACCAATAGAATAACTAGTTTGAATTCTTTTTATATCGAGTAAGGTATTTATTATTAAATGATTTATGACATCACGTGAACGTCTTTGCGTTATATACAATTCTTAGTTTTCAAGACATTGCGTGTTGAGTGGTGGATCTCAACATTTTTACCTAGTTGCCAGAGCGAATAAAAAGAAATAAAAAATCTATTTTCTTCGAATGAAAATCGAACCCACAAACAGTTGGGTTTTACTGGCAAACGCTATGCCTGTGCTGCCTCACGACAGAATTTTTGTTTTTCTTCACACTCTATCCCGCACATGGTAGTAGTAGTAGCATGGGTAGGCAGAGAGAACTGCAGGAACTATAGAAAACTAGTGTTAAGACACTACGTTGCTTAGTCCCCGCTTTCACCGTCCCCGCTTTCCGCCTTTTTCGAAACATTGCGTGTTGAGTGGCGGAACTCAATGCCGCACTTTTGCCTAGCTGCCATCCATCATCCATATCCATCTTTCCTGAGTGGGAATCGAACCCAGAAACCGTCGCGTTACAGACAAACGTTACGCCTCTGCGCCACGACTGTCTTCACGGAAATATTAATACGAAATATTCTTTCTTCATATTACAAACTAATTGTTTTTTTACTTTTTTATCATACAATGGACTCCAATTCTACTGCAAATTACCTTAATTATTAATAATTAAATTAGACAGGAAACAAAACAAAAATATTAAAACCGAAAATAATTTTAATTTTAAATAAATAATAAATCAATATAACTTTCAATTTCTACAAACATCAACATAATCTACAAAAGGTACATTTTGACGTGTCGTCGAATTTTCCTCATAAATTATAAATACTTAATAATTTTATTCTCGCAGAATTTGTTAATGAGCTTCAAAGTACGTTAAATTTACATAAAACCACCGGTTTGTAGGCCTTTATGTTTGATAAGATTTAAGCTACTTGAACCTGATATGGGAATTTCCCTGCTAATGTTTGCAGCACACGCGATATCATTCGACCTTCTTCATTACATTTCTTGTCATAGAAACTATAATTATTACCGAGAGAATTAATAATAGAGAAAAAAGCTAAAAACTTTGATAATCGCCGACTTTGAATCACGCACATTTTATATTTAAATACAAAACATACTTCATTTAGACGTTTTTTTTTTGAAGAAAACTTTTATAAAAATAAATATTTGTGTAAACAGAAGTAACTGTACCAAATAAATTGTATTTTAATAATTGATTTTCGTGATCTTTACGTGTTTAAATTTAAATTCTTTGGTACGACTAATCGCGTACATCTTTCGATGCCGACGCTTTAAACATTGCAGTAATGTTGACCACAGACGATACCAATGCATACGTATATGTTTAATTTTTGAAAACTTTATTCATAATATTTAGAGGTAGCATTAGGCGCTTCATTTCTCTTAATTATAAGAAAGCAAGTTCAATTTCGTTGATGTTTGGATAATATACGATATCTTAAACTAACATACAATCAATTATAAATTAAAAATTTAAAAATGCTATATTATCATAAATCATATAAAAATATGCAAAAATGATTATTCATAAAACGCTGTAAAAGGACATTTAAGAAGCTATCGTCAATTAGCAATACGAATTTCAACCTTCATTTAGAGTATTTTAATTACATGTTATATTTGACCAGGTTTATACATTGTACCCCATGTCGTTATGTATCATATTTCGTTTCATTCCTTCGGATTTTAAAAATTACACGTTGAGTGGCGGAACACAAAGTCGGACTTGACAAATGTAGCGGAGATCAAACCCGCAGCTATTAAGTCTAGAGTCAGACCTAATCCCACTGTACCATAACACCCAGAAACCTTATAACATATAAATATAAACAAAAAAATCATACTATTTTTTATAAACTTCAATATAACCTTCATGTATCTTTAATAAATGTGGTGAGCTTCAATAAGCGTTTTTGTTTGTCGGGTGTCACATTCAAAATTATGTAGCCTCGGTTTAATGGAGTATAAATTGCTGTGTACCCGATACGGCTGTTTGCTTCTATTTTATGTCTAATATTACTTGACAGTTTTAATATAGAAGTACTAAAATATGTATAATGTAATCATTAGTTAATGGTATTGTGTTTTTTTGTATATTGTATGTTAATGAACAGTGGCTAGGTTTAACTATATATGTATAAAGCTTAGTTTGAAAATGCTTTTAGTAAAAATCCGATTTTTTACCAAAAGCATTAACATACGATCGAATACAGTCAACATTTACATCGTGATTCGACGATTCCAAAGTAATAAATAAATAATCTCACTCCAATATTTATAATATTACAAATAAATATTTATATAATAATAAGGATATATATTTGATAGCATTATTATTTGACGTTATACAGAATGTAAATGCAACGGTAGTGGGTTCGATTCTCACCCGAGAATCGACCATCTTGTTTCTTTGATCGAGTGATAAGAGAAAACAGACGTTGAGACGAAGAGGAAACGGCGTTGAGTTATGCTTAGGGAGTGTCTTAACACTAAATTCCCTCCGCCTAGCCTACTACACGCGGGCAATAGCGTAAAGCTGCTGTGATTGATCAGCAAGTGTCTGACTACTTAAAGAATATATATGTAAATTTTAACGATGCGAAATTTGAACCCACGCTTCGTGGATCCGTTCAAGATCTAAAACATGCATTCTTCATCACGCGTATGCGTTACACTTTTTACAATTTAACATGTTATTAGCGTCTGTATAGGACATGGTTTACAAATTTCTGCTACTCAAAAATTATTAGAAAATAGCTTTCTTTTCAAAATTTTTGCCAAACAATTGTACGTTTGGTAAAAGAGAAGGAGGGGTTTGATTATCAGATCTATCCGATCTACACTTCGAATGTCTGAATATCTATTCTTCTGGTCTTTTCTTTCTTCTACTTGACACGCAATTAAAAGTGAAAAAATGAAGAACTGAATATTTTGGCACTATTTTCTCCATATATATTTATCATAAGTTAACATACTTGTACATATAACTAACATAAACGGAAGTCGACGCACGTACATGTAACACGTAGAACACGTTCTATACTCCCAAATGGCATTTCGCTCACACCAAAATATATATTTCGTTGTATTATATTTCTCTTTAAAAGCTCTTTTCTATCTTTAATGTATATGTAAAAATATATGCCACTTCACTTCTTAGGAGACTGCTTAATACAACTGTAAAAAATAATAATTTAAAATAATTTTTTTTAATGAAAAGCTATGCCATTGTCTTCTGTTCGTAACTAAATTAATAAACGCTAATGTTGGTGATTGTCTTACTAAATTTTTAATACGTAATGTTAGTTATGGAACAGATTCAAACAACATAATGTATATATTACGATTTGAACCACACAATTAAGGGGAGACCTCGGTTGACTTTTGAAATCACAATATCGAAAGTACTGGTTGAAAGTCACGTATAAAGCATAAAGACTCTCCGGAGAGCGTGTATGAAGAGGCTAATGACAGAGGACGAGTTGGAAAAAATATGAAGGAATCGCAGCGTTGGCACTCTCTTCTCTCTGACTTCGCTGCTAGGGACTGAGCGTGAAAATATGCATGTATGTATGGATACTACAATTTTATTTGCGTGGACCATGCGTGCTCTCTTGCATGCAAAGTTTTTGGTTTGTACTTCACTCTTACAAGTTGTATGTCAGTCACACCACCCAACCAACGAAAGAGGTTTAGTACAAAAAAGATAATGTACATTTACACTGTTTCGCATTTTCTAATTTTGAGACTTCGGCAATAGCGGAACACAAAGTTGGGATTTGTCTACCAGATCAATGGCCGTAGTCCCAATTATCGAGTAATAATTTATAAACAGGAACAGGAATCTGATGTCAAAAAAGTTTCCACCGTGTCAGCTTGACTATACAATTTTTTTTTGGATAGCTGACTCCAAAGAGAAAAATAAAACGATATGAGAGTGACAGTGGATGACTTGAAGATAAATTGTTTGCTGTAAGCAAAAAGATACGTGTGAAAATAGATGATTTGCACACATCAAGAGTATCAATGAGTGAGAAAATAATGGAAAAAATATATATAAAGCAAAAGTCAGCAGTTAAAGAAGTAAAGGGAGAGATACTGAGGAAAGGTCACGTAACTAGTATGAGGTCAGAGTCTGGGATCATGCTTCCAGAGAACATGTATAACGAGATTAAGGATAGTGGATGAGGTGGAAGAGGTATTCAGGCATCGCAATGCCTGAGGCATATATGTTGTTTATTCATATCTGGCAACCCCGACTAGTTTTTTAGTCTTTTGCTAACCCCGCGCGAGTGTGCACGTGAGACGGCCGGCGCGAGCGCACGTCCTTCCTGAATCGATATATTAATCAGCGGTGTGATTTTCCCTCAACCTTACTTGATTTCCCTTTTGTGTTTTCCCCTCTTCATATTAAACCTGACAAAGACAAACCTACAAAAGATAATAATGCAAGTAACCCTAAGTGAATTGGACTAATGTGAAACATTCCATGGCGCCATGAAGAATCAGTGTTTGTGTTGTGAATTATGAAGATAAGTACATTTTTATTATACTTAAGACCGACTATAAAGTAAATAATTAATATGTAACCTATCCCTCAGCACGCTTCCACAATTGCTGAACCCCCCTACCCACTATTCACTATATATATATATATATATATATATATATATATATATATATATATATATATATATATATATATATATATATATATATATATATATATATATATATATATATATATATATATATATATATATATATATATATATATATATATATATATATAAAAATCTGATAAATAATTTGCTGAAAAGGTGCCAGATTTCGATGAACTTCGTACTGTATCCCAACTTTAACAAGGAAGCCGGAACAATCTACTACAATACAATAATACAATATTAAAATCTGTTCCTCATACGTTGGGCACATCTTGTATTGAGCGGTGGAACTCAAAGCCACGCTTTGTCTCATTGTCAGAACGAGAATTTTTTTGTAGATAAAAGCTAATTTGACATAACATGACACCACTATATCAGTACTCATATACACAAGTAAATACAAATAGTATATCTATCGTAATTAATTATCTATGTTATATGAAAGAAAATATTAAATTTCGTATATAACACCACCCTTCTAATTTAACTATAAGCCTTTAAGTTAATTTTACTCATGGCGTAATTAATAAAGTTCACAAGAGGTGTACCTACAGGTAATTGATTCGGGATATTCCGCAAAGGCGTGTCCTACCATTAATTCTGTTTGGCTTGCTTCCCACAAATAGCGTAAATGCTGTTACAATAAAACTAATTACACGTGTAGGCCTCTACTTGTATGTCTTATAAAATATATTGAACATTGTTTTTGGGATTTGTAAAAATTGTAATTTAATTTAGAAAAGTATTATGTCAAGTTTAAATTACTTTTACGTTATGCTACGTGACGTTAAATAATATTTTTACGTTTTGTTTTATATCCTATAAGGGCTTCCTTATCTATCTTTGTCTGACAGCTAATCCTTATAAAAGTTTAAAATGTGTTACTATCATAGGCATTTTATTATAAAAATAATTTCACATTTATATTTGTTCAACTTCTTAGGAAGGAAGTAACAAATAAGGAAATTAAAATGGAACTTGATGGGCAAATGGGAGTCGTACTTGAACTTTCGAACTTCGAAACGTAAATGAAAAAAAAAAATAAACAAGTGGTAAACGTAAATAAAAATTTTATTAGTGTAAATTGTTCATAAATTACACACAAATATTCATAGATCCTTGTAGATTCACATGACAGGTCTTTGATTTTCGCAATTTTTATATATTTTAAATAAAACATAATAAATGTACACCATAAAATGTCGATTATAAATAAAATAAAATAAAATAAAAAAGCCTTTTATTTCTTACAAAAACAATACAAAAATTAAAATTATTTCTAGTTTTGAATGATTTCTCTCTCTCTTCTTCATTCCCTTTTCCCACTTTAGGTGGGGTCGGGTCTCCTAATTAATTTGCGCCAGGCAATTCTGTCCTGGATTGTACCTACGTTTAATTTGGCATGCTTCATTGTTCGGGTCATGTTTGTCCACCAGGTGCGGGTGGCCGGCCTCTACCACGTTTTATTTCGGGTAATTCCGGCCTTGCGAACCACATTGTCATTGTCTCCTCGCATAACGTGTCCATACCATCTTAGTCTACACTCTGTTATTTTTTCAGATATTGGAGCTACTTTAAAACTACCTCTTACATGTTCATTTCTAATTTTATCTAGTCTAGTAACACCCCCTGACCATCTCAACATTTTCATCTCATTGACATGAAGTTTCTGTTCATGATTATGTTTGACGGTCCAGCATTCAGCGCCGTATAATAAAGCAGCTCTTATTGCAGTTTTATACACTTTTCCCTTAGTTTGGATGGGCATTCGAGGATCACACATGATTCCTGTTAAGCTTCTCCATTTTTGCCACCTTCCGTTCACTCTATGTGTTACGTCTGCATCTATGTTAGTATCTGCTGTTATCAATGAGCCCAGGTATGAATTTAAACTGTGTCACTTTTAGTACAGGTGTTCCATCAGGGTGATAAATTGTATCTGGCTTATTCATTGGATTTGTGTCATACAGGCATTCCATGTGTTCTGTTTTCGACTTGCTAACGCGGAGTCCTTATTTTTCCAGGGCTTTCGTCCAATCAAACAGGTCTTTTTGGAGTTTTGTAGGCGTATTGGCCACTAACGCAATATCATCCGCATATAATAGGCTCAACGGTAACGGAGTTTGGACATCTTTTGTTAAATAATCCATGACCAGGTTAAAAAGTAACGGGCTTAAAGCCGATCCTTGGTGTACTCCTACTTTGACTTCAAAATTGTCGCTCAAACCGGCTGGGCTTTTTAACTGAGTTTTTATCCCTCGGTACATGTCTTGGACCATTAGTTTTGAATGATATATTGGGAAAAAAATTGTTAATATTTGACGTGCATTTTGATATTTTTAAGTGTGCTATACCCCTTGTTCACGAAGGTGAAGGCCTTTTCTAGAGAATTCCATGCGTCTAGGTCTTTAGAAGTCTATCCATCTAATGTTTACCAGCCGTTTGTACGATATAGTCCGTCCAGAGGGCGGCTTATCTGTTAGTCTCGCAAAATGTCTAGCCCAGCGCCACTTCAGCTTTTTACAAAAAATCAGAGCGTCCGTAACCTTCTGTCTTCTTTTGAATGATGGTATGGGATATTTTCTGCATTTTTCTAATTTTCAACATATTCCTTTCCATTCCTGTTTGACACGTCACAAAAAATAAAAAATAAAACGTCGATATACGCGATTAATCCGTTAAAATAATTTTTCCTTGAAATTTTTTTAACAGATCCATCCAAAATTTCCATTCCAGATCAAAAGAATCAAAATTAAAATAATAAATAAGTAAAATCAACTATTTTCTGTAGCGTATTCAATATAATGATGTCATTAATCATAGTATAGTATTTTTGTCAAAAATTAATTAACTTTTCGTTGTCATTCGACGAGTCACAAATTAATTTTGTTTGTTTTGTCTTGTCACATCCGGTTCAATGACATAATTCTTAGAAGTTGGTCTGCGAATCCTTAATGAGATTTCTTATTAAAACGGAAATTTCCATTTAGTATCCAGAAAATGTATATATGTATGTATACATGTGTGATGAGCAAATAGAAGTTTATATATCTGATATATCTCTTATTAAACATATTGTTACGTAAAATTTTAAAATTTTCAATATTATAAAACAAGCTTAAGACTTTAGTTCTTTTATTAAAAAGAGAAAATGAAATGAAAATCAGTTCAAAATGTAATCGAGTATATCTATGGGATGACAACAAAAAATAATGTAATTTAATGTGACTTCTTAACACTTAAGTGTTCGGTATTAAAATCGATATTATGTTGAAATGTATGTATGTCCTATGTTTTCAAATAAAGTAAGCGTAATCTTTAAAATATAAACTTAATGTCCTTGTTTGATACTAATAAATCATAAAAAAATACGTGAGGACCGTCGTGGCACAGAGGTGTAGCGTCTACCTGAAAACTCGACGGTTTCTGGGTTCGATTCTCACTCGGAGAAAATAGATTTTCCTATTTCGTATTCTTCGCTCTGGAAACTAGGCAAAGCGCGGCGTTGAGTTCCGCCACTCAACATGCAATGCCTCAACAAAGGCGGAAAGCAATGACGGAGAAAGCAGGGACTAAACAACGGAGGGTCTTAACACTAGGTTCCCTCGTTTCCTGCAGTTCCCTCTGCTTACTCTGCCATGTGCGGGATACTCGTATAGCGTGAAGATAAAAAAAAAGAAATTAATTTTCGTGACCAGAAATCGAACTCCAATGATTGCTTTTATAGCCATGTATAAAAGCAAAATAAGAATTAGAGTGCTTTATAAGTAATTTTCATTAAAATATAAAGACAAAAGCTGCACAGCACAGAAGCTATAAATATATTAAATATGCTCACAGATAGGTGTAATTGGAACGCCTAAAGGTAATACCCACTTCCGCTAGATCTCATCTAAGACCTAGGCAAGCGAGAAACTAACCTCTAAGACCTAGACAGGCGACCTGGATTTACATTCTCAATTTACCACCCACCTATTTACTTTGCATCTTTGCCGCTACTACGAAGTAAAAGGTTTCGTTTGTAATAAAAATAGTAAATTATTTTAAATATAAATCTTAAGTATATTATTTTTATTATGAAGTGCATAATTTATTATTAAAATAAAGCTATATTTTTAGTTCTATTTAATTAAACTCGCTATTGACAAGGTGTATTTGTTTTGAATTGAATTTAAAATTAGGACTACTTTTTTTTCCTTGTAGCTGGCTGTAAGCTACCCCAGGCATTTGGGGAGTAATGTTATATACATCTCTTAGTACTTCAAGTAAATATATAAGAATATCAACGCATCGCGATATGACCTTGCATCTCCTGGAAATTGACCTAGAAGTGCAGGTTTAAATCAATGCTGAGTTCAAATTTGTATTTGTTTTCTTTTAATTATTTTTTATATTCTCAGTGTGGGTTAACACTTTAAAAATTATATAAGTATGCAAATCTTAGTACGCGAGCAAAACCGCAGGTAAAAGTTAGATACACTTATTTATTGGCGTTTAATTTTCAATTTTCAATTATTATAATAAATACTTATTCTCATTTATAAACTATAAATATTACTATATTATAAGGGTATAATAATAATGAGTTCCACATTCATTTACATATTTTTCATCGTTTACGTGTTATCGTTTTGATTAAAATTTAAAACTAATTTTCTAAACTATTTCATTACTAGATAATCGTACACAAATTTTACTAATTTTAGTAAAATTGTGAATCTATAATCTAATATATATACTATATATTATAACTATAAGATATAGTGTTTCATAAAAAAAATAGTTCACACAAGTTCAGAAACAACAGTACGTTTCGAATTTCGTGCCCTGGGGCGAGTAGTGGTTAATACCAGCTTACTGCATAATCCGCCTTGAATACTGCCATGTTTCCTTCCTTAATGGACCTTGTTGGAATGATATGTAAGTTGTATTGGATTTTGATTTGAATTATTATATTGTATGTGACTTCCTTCGTATTTTTATATAATTTACATTTTATATAGTAATTCTTGACGAGAGTCTATTCTAATGTTTTTTATAATATAAGACTTTTATATTGTATTGTAAGGGATAAAGCATAAATATATACATATTGAGGACCGTCGTGGCGCAGAGGCGCAACGTCTGCCTGTAACGCGGCTAACGCGACGGTTTCTGGGTTCGATTCCCAGTCGGGGAAGATGGATTTTTCTATTTCCATTTTCTTCGCTCTGGCAACTAAGGCAAAGCGCGGCGTTAAGTTCCGCCACTCAACACGCAATGCCTCGAAAACGGCGGAAAGTGGGGACAGAGTAAGCAGGGACTAAGTAACGGAGTTTCTTAACACTAGGTTCTAATAGTTCCTGCAGTTCCCTCTGCCTACCCTGCCATGTGCGGGATAAAGCGTGAAGCTAAAAAAAAAATATACATATACTAGTATGTGCATATGTATGTATGTATGTATATATATGTATGTATATATATGTATGTGTGTTTGTATGTATGTACGTAAAATTTTTCTATGATATCTGTTTTTACTCATAAACAAATGTTTATTTAGATTTTACAAATAAACATTGAATGAATAAATACGACACTTGTCAAAAGGAATGTACTTACCCACTTGACAAAGGTCTCGCCTAGAAATATTTAGTGTTCCGTAACGGAGTGACATACACTAGGTTCAAATGGTTCCTGCAGTTCCCTCTGCCTACCCTGCAATATGCGGGATAAAGCGTGAAGCTAGAAAAAACAAAAACTTGCTTTGCGAACGATGCGAGAAAACAAACCCCTATTTAAGTATTAATTTAATTTATTCTGTTTAAAATAAATAAATGAAATTTAAAATTGCTTTCTGTATAAACGTTAATCATAATATACAACTATAGAATAAACAGAGAATAACCACGATAGTTATTTTTGTAAAATGTTACTCTGAAATTACAAAAAATATGTAATGAAAAATATATAATTTGAACGCAATGGGATTTGAGCCCGTGTCTCTTGAAAACCGTCCAAGCTCACTGACCACTAAGCCACACATTCTTCAGCACGTCCAAACAAAATCTTATATGCTTGATAAAACTTGTTTCGCTGTTAGCATCTCTGTAGGGAAATTGTTACAAATTTCCGCTACCCAAAGATCAGCCATTTGGCGTCAAACAACAGTCGTTAGGCGTCTGAGCATACATTTTTTATTTAAACACTTTAAATCCCACACGGGTTTCAATCTCAAAATGCGTTAAATATCGTCAAAACAAAATATATATGACGTACAAGAAAATGCTCTTTTCAAAATAATTTCCTAAAAATATCCAATGCAAGCATTTTTCATCTTTTATTCGAACACTTACAACGGCTGTCTCGCTTAAGTGACTTGTGACTGTTATTTCTTTTTGTTACGTAAATAGTACTTGACAGAGATGGGGTAACAACGTCAATAGAACTTACGAGGCTTCAGACGGAAACACTTTCTGGGTTTGTTTAGCGAAATTAAAAGGAATTGAGCAATTTAAACGAGCTTATAGTGTAAAATAATACTTAGAGCACGAGCTTTTTTAGCTTCGCGCTTCAAGCTTTATTTCGCTTGAAGCAAAGTAAGCATTGTCAAATATTGGATAAATTATAAAAACATACGTAAATATCATTGAAAATACATTGACGTTAATTTGAAAATCAAAACATTTCTATTATTATTAATGTGACCCAACGGTATGACGCCTAACTTGTACATGATGGTAAGCCAATGAGAGCTTTGAGAGATGCTCCTATCCAACAACACACCAAAAGCCATTATAAGGTAAACTTTAAATAATAATAAATGTGTAAAAGCTATAACAATAACTTAGAACTTAATGCTATATCAAAAATAAGATATAATTTTACGAAGATTATCTAACGAGTAATGGTCCGCGTAATTAAATTATGATATTACGTACATTTTAATTTAATAAGAGGCAGATAAGAAGCGAAAGGCAGATTAACTGATCACAAAAAGACCTCTTTTTAATATATAAAATATTATTATATGATTTTTTCCGCAGAATCCTTAAAGAAAGCGTTGATATATATAACGATGATAAGGAATTGTATATATTTTTTCTAGTTTTATCCCGCACATGGCAGGGTAGGCAGAGGGAACTGCACGGACTGTGGGTACCTAGTGTTAATACACTCCGTTACTTAGTCCCTGCTTTCTCCGTCCCCGCTTTTCGCCTTTTTCGAGGCATTGCGTGTTGAGTGGCAGAACTCAACGCCGCGCTTTGCCTAGTTTTGCCAGAGCGAAGAAAATAGAAATAGAAAAATCCATCTTTCCCGACTTGGGATCGAACCCAGAAACCGTCGCGTCACAGGCAGGCGTTGCGCCTCTGCGCCACGACGGTCCTCAATTTCGAAATTGTATATAATTTATAAATAAAATATATTCTGATTATAATGTTAGTTTGATTGTAGGTAGAGTAAGCCACATGACGATTATTAATTTTCTTAACAAATGGTAATATATTTTTGGAGAGTTTCTGTCGACATCTCGAACTATGAATATGTGGCTCTATATACTTAATTGTCTCTAATGTGTCATTGTACAGCTATTCCACAATTCCAACCAGTTTATTACGAGTGTAAGATAATTACTTTGCAAAGCAACTTAGTTCCCAGGGTTGTATATAAATATTAACATTGTCAACCCTTCTAATAGAAGACCCTAGTACGAAGATTTCTGAGACATATTAAGCGAAGCACATTCATTCGTATGCGATTCACACTGTGATATTGATTTACATTATAACATTTAAATACATATGTTTTTATTCAATTATATATTTTTGTGCTAATTTATATGAAAAAGGGAAGAGTAAATATGCATTTTGCTATATTTATTTATCTTTACAGTTAAATGAATGTCTGACTGTAGGCGTAATCATTGTGGGTTCAATTCCCAAAAGAGGTAATGAGTAAATTTTATTTTCTCGCTAATATAAAATGAGTAGTTAGGTTCTGCTACTCCAAACGCAAGGTTTCGAATTCGACCAAAATTTGAAGAACGGTTCTTCACGAACACTCGAACAATTTCTAAGTAAGGTTCAACTTCCAATCTGCTTTTTAATTTATTTTGCGCTCAAATTTTCAAATATTTCAATCAATTAATCATAATTAAATTAGGTTAAAGTTAAATGTAAACAGGATCTCATCAAGAGTTAACGTATGGGACACGAGACGAGAATTATTGGAAATAGTTTGTTGATATAATGACAAGAAACTAAATTAGTTAAGTTTTTATAGCATCATATAACATGACGAAATTGTATAACTTTATATTAATAGTGCTAACGTTAATACTGCATGAATTGCTTTTGTTATAGATTTAATTATTAGTTCTTTATAATAAAATGAATCCCGAAATACCTCACTATGTGAAATGTGTGAATTCAAATTGTATAGATTTCTTTGTTTCCTCTTCTCCTCTCTGGAATACAGAACATAAAGAGCAGTCGAGTCGAGTTCTGCCTCTCAACAGAATAAGTGCTGTGATATATCAGCATATCATTCTCATATCATATCATTCTCATTCAATTAATGTTTTTATATGAGTATCTTTTTTCTAGTTTCACGCTTAATTCCCCATATAGCAGGGTAAGCAGAGGGAACCATATGAACTTAGTGTTAATACAAGTAGGTTCCCCGCATTCCGCCATTATCGAGGCATTACGAGTTTGCCTAGTTGCCTAAGTGACAAAAATATAAAATCTATCTTCCCCAAATGAGAATCGAATCCACGAAAAATGTACCATTCCAAAATGCTGCACATATAAAAGTTGAATAGTACAGGGTATCTATTATATAAATCCATCCTGCTATATAATGTGATTGTGTTAAAGAAAAAACTTATAATCTTGCTAAAATAACAATGGAAAATCACGGCGTACCCCAAGTAAGACTAATAAGGTAGAAAAAAATATATCTAATATTTACGTTATCAATTTACTACATATTTCTTAAAAGTATTGAACATAGGCCAAGGCCATGCTAATAATTATAATGTAGTTATTCTGAAAGTTAAGCTCTAATTAAATATCTAAGAAAACTCGAGCTTTCTTAAGGCTTTCTTAAGACACCGATATTATTTTTCCATATTAAATAACACTGTTTTAGATTATTCTACGTTAGAGTTGATTCGAGAATAGAATTGTGTCTTGGATTAAGTCAGATATTATCGAGAAGCAGTGAGAGCGTTTGTCAACGTTATGGTTGTAGGTTTATCATCATACATAATTTTTTTTACTTCTCCGCTGTTATAAAAAATGAAGCGTTAGGTTACATCAACTTCTAATGTCTCGAATCTGAATGCAAGACGAAAAACAAAGTATACTTATAGTAAGTTATCTTTTTTTGTGTTGTTAATTGATATAAAGTGTCTGGTGGTCAAATTAAAGTAATATTCGAGTACAAACTATTTACATGTTGTTGATTGTACGTCAACAACAACATCTAAACTCATTTTGTGCCAGATTAGCTATAGATATAAGCTTATAATGATTTTTTATATATTTTCTAGATAAAAATGTTAAGATTACGATTTTGTCTTTTGGTCCTGTTGACTTAAAAGATTGACTTTTAAATATTTTTTTTAATCATAAACACGCATATAGAGTTCCATAGAATGAGCGCTGAAATTAGTGTCCTATTTCTATATATTATATATAGTCTTGCCAGAAGAGTGTAGAAAACCAAGTGAAACTAAAAATGGCAAAAAGAAATGCTTTCATTATTATTAGAATATGAATTTAATAAAACAGATTTTTGTAAAAAAAAATAATAAAAACAAGTAATAGTAAAAATATATAGAAATCCTAGACAAAGATATGATACTATACATTAATACATTTAAAAGCTATTATTATTCAATATGAGAATTTAATAAAAAAACATCTCAAAGTTATCCAGTCCTAAATTGATTATTTGTATAGGATTATCAATACTCTAGCAATGCTTACTTTGGGTTCTGATATACACTGTATCTCTTAATTTATGGCGGTCCTTGGTCCTTTATACTATAAGCAATGCGGCTTCTTCAATATATAAAGTCTATAGTTAGTATAATTCTGTACACATACGAAGGAAGGGTACATCGTAGTAAGTTATCTTTTTTGTTACAAGTTTGCTAATAATTTATTCAATTTAAATTATAATTTAACCGACAGGGTAGGTATTTTTGGAAAACGAATTTTCTTTTAAATGCTTATAGCAAAGTAGGCAGAGGAAACCGCAAGAACCTTGGATACGTAGTGTTAAGACACTAAGTTCCCTGCTTTCCGCTTTTTCGAAGTATTGCGTATTGAGTGACGGCTTGGATCACAAACTTATAAAAATTCAATTATTTATTTACTTTATTTACTCAATTTATTTATTAAATTTATTAATATATTTTTTATTTATTTATTTACCACGAGTTATGAGTACTAGTTACAATTAAATAAATTAACGATATGGAGACTAGTTTTGTCTGTACTATACATGCATCTTTACTCATTTTTATAAAAATTGATATTAATATTATATGGTATTATGATAATATATAAAAATAAAAAGACAATATTACTTTAAATTTCTGAATCCGACTACCGGAACAATATCCGCTACGGACGTATAACCCGACGCGACAGATGCTCTAGCCTCGCATTTAAGCGTCTAATATTTTTAAGAGATTCATTTGAATTGAAACACTGTAAAAGCAATTTAAACATACCATCTTATAAAATATGTAAAGTTGAAACATATACTATCGGCTATGCTTCGAAACTTAAAAACTTTTTCAAAAATTGTCATTCCCTTTTTTTTAACATAAACGAATAAAACGAAAAGTTAAATACGAAGAACAGCTTTACCAGATAAGAAGTAGTATTGTTTATTCCTATTTGTGCCGCCCCCTGCGATGACCCCCGCGCGGGTTGTCGTCAGAGTCTGGTGCCATCTCCCGGCGCGAGCGGTCAGTAGTAGTTGTCGAGAAGTAGCAAAAGGGGCACGTGAGACGGCCGACGCGAGCGCACGTCCTTCCTGAATCTAATATTAATTAGCGGTGTGATTTTCCCTCCCTCAGCCTTATTTGATTTCCCTTTTGTGTATTCCCTCTTGATATTGAACCTGACAAAGACAAACCTACAAAAGATAATAGTGCAAGTAACCCCTAGTGAAGAAGACTCAAGTGAGACATTCCATGCCGGCCGGGAACAATCAGTGTTTGTGTTGTGAATCATGAAGATAAGGTACTGTACAATTTCTATTATCCTAAAACCGACTATAAAGTAAATAATTAATAAATAACCTCCACTTCAGCACGCTTCCACAATTGCTGACCCCTACCCACTATTCAATATATATTTTTTGGTAGCAGAACGCAGTTCATTATATTCATATTATATACTATATACATTTTCTGGTAGCAGAGCGTGGTTTTCATCCCTCTGGGCCCCCTTAATTAAAGCGTAGTTTTCATCCCTCTGGGTCCCCCCTGATTAATAGCGATTTAATCCCTCTGAGTCCGCCCTGATTATAGCGTAGTTTCATGCCGCCTGAGGTCCCTTTCATTTACAAGTGTTATTTTCCCCCGTTTTGGTATGTTGGCTTTTAATTTGGTACCTAACGCATAATTACAATATAATTTGATTTCCTCCTAACCTTTTAGGGGGAAAAAACGTGTTCGATCGAGTTGTTTAATAAATAAATTATATTAAAATTTTATACATATAATATAATTGTGTAGGGTGAATTATAATGTGTAAAATAGTAAATAATATTGAATTATTTTATATATTACAATAAAATATAATAAATACACATAATATGGTTACTAGCTGTTATAATATTACGCCTATCGTTATTTTACCTAAAAAATTTTTTTTCCCGTTTAAAATTATAACTGAAGTTAGTTTAAAATATTTAATATATTTCCTTAAAAACTACTTACTTTAAAATATTATCCCTACACTTTTATTGTTACCCTTTTTCCGTTTTTATTTTTATTTAAATGAAGTTTAAGCCTTAATTGCTCATATTATATATCATAGTATTTTTATTATATTGCGATATAGTAGATTGGCCGACTGCGACGCGTAACTGGTTTCTTATCTCGCCAGATGTTGTGGATTCATTGTTTATTACGAGTTTATTATTTTTTTAATATTTTAGTTGAGTTATTTGTTTACTTGATTTCTGATTTCGCCCGTTGGTAGTGGGTTCATTGCTTATTACGAGTTTATTATTTTTTTTAATATTTTAGTTAAGTTATTTGTTTACTTGATTTCTGATCTCGCCCGTTGGTAGTGGGTTCATTGTTTATTACGCGTTTATTAATTTTTAATATTTTAGTTCAATTATTAGTTTACTTGATAATTTAAAATGGCTACTCATGATGAAACAGTAAAATGTTCCTTATATACGGAAAGCGCAGAATATAGAAAAAATATAGGTGTGATACGCTTTGTTTCCGATTGGATTGCCGATACCTCGGAACTTCTTGGCACTTCTGAAATACCTAGATTATTAGTTAGGTTCAAGGATTTAGATTCTTATTGTAATTTATTTGTAAACGCGTCCTCAGTGCTCCTAGGTGGGTTAGACCCGGCTATCGATTCCCAAGAACTTAATTATATAAAAAAAGAAGTGCATTTAGTATATAAGAAGACAGACGACCTCCGGGTGCGTCAATTAGAGTTGTGCCCACCTGCTCCCGTAGTTGATCCCGTCATGGCCGGTACACCCGTGGGAGTGAGTAATAAAAATATTACTGAGCGAACTACTTATAATAGATTACCTGATTTACCTATCCCTAAGTTTGATGGACGTCCTGACTCCTGGATAAGTTTTATTGACCAGTTTGACAGTGTAGTAGATTCCCAACACCATTTGACCTCCACAATGAAATTGCAGTACTTGGTTGGATCCTTAGCAGATGAACCTAAGCGGTTGTTGCTACATTTAAAAATTGAAGAAGGCAACTATGAAGTTGCTCGTGAGTTGCTGAAACAGCGATATCACAATACACGGGTTCTTGCTGATACCTACATAACCCAGATACTTACCCTGCCGGAGATTTCGAATAAATTTACAGGTTTGCGCGCGGCTTTTTGAACCCCTTGTTAACTGCCTATCGCTGTTTAGAACGTTTAGAGTTACCCGTCTCCTCATGGTCTTATATGTTAGTACATATATGTTTGACTAAGCTTCCCTCTGATTTGAAATCCCGTTTTGAGCGTTGTTATGGCGGTGACGCTAATGAATTACCTACCTTTAAAAATCTTATTACCTTTTTGGAAGACGAATGTCGTCACCATGACAACGTTGGCAACACCTCCCTTGTAGATTCTAACCTGACGAAATTTAAAAGTACTGTACCTAAACATACTTACCTTGCGGCTCCTCCTTCCCCTATGTTAAATAATAGACAAAAAATGTTACCTTTAATAAATAATAGTAAAAAATGTTACCTGTGTGCTTCCTCTTCCCATTATCTCCGTGAATGTCCCGAATTTAGAGCTATGAATCCTAGAGAAAGATCGGGATTTGTAAAACATTCCCGGTTATGTTATAGGTGTTTGGACAAACATTCAATTCTTATGTGCAAGCGGGACTACAAATGTTCAACCTGCGGTCGCTCATCCCATCACACTATGCTATGTTTTAATAATTCCCGTAACCCAATGTATCCTACCTCATCCAATCGCAATTATAATTGTAATTCCAAATTTAATAAACGCAATTATCCGCGTACCTGTCCTTCTTCTACCCGCGGTCCCCATATGGGCGGGGGCCAGCATAAGAAATATTCCCCTTCGCAACTCCAGCGCTCCCCCCAACGACATTCCCAGAGAGCTTCTCCCCCCAGAAAAAATGCTACGCCCCAACCTAGACAGGTTGAAAATAATAGACAGGTTGAAAATATTAAAAGATATCGTGATAATTCCTATAATATAGAAGATAGACCCACATAGCTAGATACTTGTATTACTCCCCCTTCCCCTTGCCTTAATATCTCACCCAATTCCCTTATATTATTGCCTACTGTTAAATTACACGTTAAAACTGCTAGTGGCTATTTTATTGAAGCGCGTGCCTTATGTGATACCGGTGCCCAGGGTTGCCTCATTACAACCGATCTTGTTGTTAATTACCTCAATTTGACCATCTCCCCCTCCTGTGCCCCTGTACGTGGCATAGGTAATATTCCTTTAGTGGTTTCCCGTGGTTCTATTTCCCTGTGTTTTAAACCTTTGTATAATTCCTTCCCTGAGGTGTCAACCTCTGCTATGGTTATAGATGTGATTGCCGGTACGCATCCTGAGTTTGAGTTCCCTGAGTCTGAGTTTTTTCCTAATAGTGATTTTTCCCTTGCTGACCCTACCTATAATAAGCCTGGCCCGATAGATATACTATTGGGTGCTGACGTATTCGGCGCGCTTTTATTACAAGATAAAATATTTAACTTTAAAGGCCTTACTGCTTTATCTACAATTTTTGGTTATATTGTTTGCGGTCCAGTCGCTGCCGATTATGGTGAATTGGAGCCCCCTATGACTGGAATATCCTTATCCCGTCTCATCGAGAGATTCTGGAAGGTCGAAGAGACCCCTCAACCTATGATTGCTAACCCCTTAGATAACGTGTGTGAGATATTTTTTAAAAGTACAACCTCCCGTCACACTGACGGTCGGTTCATTGTGAGACTCCCCTTCCTGAACGATCGACCTACTCTTGGAGAATCTAAACCTACAGCTATCCGTCGTTTCCTTGGCCTCGAGAAGCGTTTAAACGCGGACCCTAAATTACGTGATAAATATATTTCTTTTATGCGTGAGTATATTGAGTTAAATCATATGAGTGCTTATCCCTTCCCCTTACCCAGTGAACATTACTTTATTCCCCACCATGGTGTCTTTAAGACCGGAGACACATCTAAAATACGTGTTGTTTTTGATGGTAGTTGTCCCTCGTCTAACGGTATCTCACTTAATGAGTGCCTACATAGTGGTCCTAAATTACAAAAGGACATTAGTCTAATCCTCCTTAACTTTCGTAAGCATGTCGTTGTGTTTGTGGCAGACATACGCATGATGTTCCGTATGTCGTGGGTACATCAGGATGATCGTAAATACCAACTTATTTTATGGCGTGAATCCCCTTCTGATCCCTTACTCACCTATTCCCTAAATACTACAACTTATGGTTTGCGTTCTAGTCCTTACGTTGCAATGCGTACCTTATTAGAGTTAGCTGAGCAGGAACGTGATACTTACCCCAAAGCTGCTGCAGTCCTAGAGAATGATGTATACGTTGATGACTGTCTTACTGGTTCGGATTCCCTTGAAAATGCTCGTATCCTTAAATCTGAACTTGAGAATATTATGACTAGTGGTGGTTACGAGCTTAGGAAATGGATTAGTAACAAACCTGAACTTCTCGCAGACTTACCTTCAGATCATCTGCAGCTGTCTCACTCTTTTCAAGACCCTGATAACCCTCAAACATTTGCAGTCCTCGGTGTCCTTTATAACCCCACCAGTGATGCATTTACTTACCGTTTTTCATTTCAACCTACTGAGACAGTTACAAAGCGCAAGGTTTTGTCCTTAATAGCCAGAATTTATGATCCTTGCGGTTGGATATCCCCTGTTGTATTAAAAGCAAAATTATTTATACAGAAATTGTGGCTGTCTGGCCTTTCCTGGGATGATGTACTTACCCCTGAGCTAACCCTAGAATGGAACCTTTTTATTAGAAACCTTGAGTGTGTTAAAGATATTTCAATCCCGCGGCGTGTCTTTACTGACAGTTCCTTTTCCTATTCCATACATGGTTTCTGTGATGCCTCAGAATCCGCCTTTGCCGCAGTAGTGTATTTAAGAGCAGAAAATCCTTCAGGCCAGTGTTCAGTTCATCTCCTAATTTCTAAAACTAAAGTTGCCCCTATACGTACCCGATTGACTATACCTAAATTAGAATTACTTGGTGCTACCCTGCTTACTAAATTAATTAATCATGTTGTCCCTGAATTACGAAAGTCAATCCAGTTAGACTCCATCACTACCTGGACCGATAGTAAAATTGTGTTGGCCTGGCTTAAGACCCCTCCTCATAACTTACAAACCTTTGAAGCCAATCGAGTTTCCCAGATATCCTGCTCAGAAGTTCAATTAGAGTGGCGGCATATTCCTGGTAATGTGAATCCGAGCGATTGTGCATCCCGTGGATTAACAGCATCAACCTTACTTAAAAATTATTTATGGTGGTCCTGTACCTGGTTATTACTTCCTCACACCCAGTGGCCCGTTGCAGAGTCTAATACTGATTCTGATCCTAATCTTCCCGGACTTCGTTGTTTGTTAACCACTACTTCCTTACCTGCACCTGATCCATTATTCTTACTTGAACGTTTTAGTTCCTTTACAAAATTAATTGGCGTGACCTGTTATATGTTGAGATTTGTAAATAAAACCCGAAACTTACCCGTTGAGCTATCTGTATCTTTATCTACCCAAGAAAGAAAGCGTGCACTCCTGTATTTAGTAAAAATAGTACAGTCTTATTGTTTTTCTGATGAGCTGAGTTTGTTAAAACGTGGCGTTTCCTTGCGGTCTTCCCTAAGACGACTCTCACTCTTTCTTGACGAGGAAGAAATCATCAGAGTCGGTGGTCGTTTACGAAACTCTAATCTTCCTTACGATGTTCGTCATCCTATACTCCTTCCTAAAAGGTGTCATTTTGTTACCTTATTGATATCCCATTACCACGTAGAAAATTGTCATGCTGGAGCCAATGCTCTTCAAGCTTTATTATCCCGTGAGTTCTGGATATTGTCTGCTCGCAGAGCTATCCAGAATGTAATTTTTAAGTGCCTCCCTTGTTATCGCCTTAAAACTGCCACATCTCAACCTCCTATGGGTGAACTCCCTAGAGATCGTGTTACTCCTACCCGTGCCTTTGATGGTGTTGGAACAGATTTTGCCGGCCCATTCCTGACCAAAACCCAGGTGTTCAGAAATAAAAGATTAGTAAAGAGTTACCTTTGTGTTTTCGTGTGTCTTTCTACAAAGGCAGTCCACCTTGAAGTAGTTTCAGAATTATCAACCGAAGCCTTTATCGCTGCATTCTCTCGTTTTGTTTCCCGTCGCGGTCTCCCTAGTTTAATAAGATCAGATTGCGGTAGAAATTATATAGGAGCTTCGAACTATTTAAGCGATGTTTATGATTTTTTAGTTAAACATAAACTTGATATTAGAGATACCCTCACTAAAAGGGGTATAAATTGGTTATTTGACCCACCTGCCTGCCCTCATTGGGGAGGATTGTTCGAAGCAGCCGTTAAATCTGCGAAAACCCACCTTAAAAGAGTGATTGGCGAAACTCCTTTAACATTCGAGGAATTAACTACAATTTTTGCTAAAATTGAGGCGGTATTAAATTCCCGGCCGTTATGTCCCTTATCTAATGACCCTAACGATCTAGAAGTTTTGACGCCTGGTCATTTTTTGATTGGCCAACCTCTTAGTGCTTTGCCGGAGTATCCCTATAACAATGTAAAAATTAATCGTTTAACCCGTTTTCAAGTAGTGCAACAGATAACTCAACATTTTTGGTCGCGGTGGCAGTTAGAGTACCTATACACTCTGCAGACTAGGCAGAAGTGGACTGATCCAGTGAATCCTCCAACAGTAGGCGAGCTAGTCCTCATCAAAGATGATAATTTACCCCCTTTACAGTGGCGACGTGGTCGCATTTCCCAAATTTATCCTGGTAAAGATAGTGTTGTGCGTGTGGTCGATGTTAAGACATCGACAGGTATCCTAAAGAGAGCCTTAACCAAATTAGTTCGTCTACCTATTAGTTAGTTTTCCCATTTTCTCGTAAACATTAGATGTTTAGGGCGGGGGCTATGTTTATTCCTATTTGTGCCGCCCCCTGCGATGACCCCCGCACGGGTTGTCGTCAAAGTCTTGTGCCAACTCCCGGCGCGAGCGGTCAGTAGTAGTTAGCAGTAGTTGTCGAGAGGTAGTAAAAAGTAGCACGTGAGACGGCGGCGCGAGCGCACGTCCTTCCTGAATCTAATATTAATTAGCAGTGTGATTTTCCCTCAGCCTTATTTGATTTCCCTTTTGTGTATTCCCTCTTGATATTGAACCTGACAAAGACAAACCTACAAAAGATAATAGTGAAAGTAACCCCTAGCGAAGAAGACTAATGTGAAATATACCACGGCGGCCGGGAACAATCAGTGTTTGTGTTGTGAATTATGAAGATAAGGTACTGTACAATTTCTATTATCCTAAAACCGACTATAAAGTAAATAATTAATAAATAACCTCCACTTCAGCACGCTTCCACAATTGCTGACCCCTACCCACTATTCAATATATATTTTTTGGTAGCAGAACGCAGTTCATTATATTCATATTATATACCCTATACAATATATATATATATATATATATATATATATATATATATATATATATATATATATATATATATATATATATATATATATATATATATATATATATATATATATATATATATATATATATATATATATATATATATATATATATATATATATATATATATATATATATATATATATATATATATATATATATATATATATATATATATATATATATATATATATATATATATATATATATATATATATATATATATATATATATATATATATATATATATATATATATATATACCAGTGGTACCGCAGTGTTTTGCAAATTCAACGGTACTTTCTATGCTAAGTGCGTTATGCGGATACCATCCAAAAGTTTTGCTGCCATTCCAGATGATGTAGTAGCTAGTGTAATTTTATTTTGTGATCGTATGGTTGCCAAAATTAATGAACGAAAGTTTTGCCTGTACCACCCGGCGCATCAACTTCAAAAGATTCGTCCTAATGAACGTCTCCAGTTCGTCAGAATCATGTTTTGTTTCTCGTTGAAAATCACGATATGCGTATTGCAGTTGTGATTTGAGCAGACAAAATACCTATTGGCCAACAAGAGATAGTTTAATGTATTAACAATCGATGAAGTGGTGATCTTGATAGTAGGTGAAGAATTTGAATCACTCGAAATATTTTTTTAACGCAGAAGTGGTCACCACTTCTGCGTTAAAAAAATATTTCGAAAATTAATACATATTGCAATATCCGATTCTGTTTTATAGAAGAGATGATAGAAATCATTTTAACATCAAAATGAAAAATTCACAAATAGGTGAGAAATTAAATAAGAAAATCAGGATCATGAATAGTTATTTGCATTAATTGGCAAATCTACCAAAACACTTAGAACGACTTTTTGAAATGCTGACAATTGTTCCACCTATTTATTGATACTGAACGGCTCCCACGTATTTGATTGAATCAAATATATCAACAAAGGAAGCGATATTGTCTCTTTTAGTTCTTCAGACTTTAGTTTTTAACACTAACTTGGAAATTACATAAGCAGCAGTATAGTATGGCGTATCTTATCATTTCCAATGCATAAACCAAATCCTACAGTAGTACACTTGGCAGTACACAGTGCGTGTACTTTAAAGCAGATAACGTACGTGCAATGACTTAAACTGCGTTTTACTAATGAGTAAAATCAAGATCATATTCTGAGATCTTGCCAAGATGATATTTTGGCCAAGATTTTACTTTATTCTGAAATATCTTAAAATATAGAAATATCTTAAACTTTTCAACGTCGCAAGCAAAGCAAAATAGGTGAAGGACATCCCAATATGAATTCATTGTATTGACATTGCATTAGGCTGTCTGTACACAGTTCATCCGAACAATACAGAATGCTTCTGTCTAAGATGGGTTGACCGGGCAGAAGTTGCTATTCTGCGGTTGCTATTATACGTGGTGGCACCGCAGAATAGCAAATTTTGCCCATTCAACCTTTTGTGTGTTTGTATTTATGTTATTAAACTGAATAATAACTTAAACTAATTAAACTGGATAATATGCTACGTGAACTATAATAGTATAAAGTGCAAATATTAAAAATTTCAAAAAAACATCGTTATTTTATTTCGTGACATTTTATAAGAGCATATTTATTTCTGTCATACTCAGACATTTAGAAAATATTTTAGTAGTATTACAATATTCGTAGACTTGTACTGACAGGTACAGGAAAATTTCTTTTACCAATACTGGGTAAACAGTATTGGATAAACGAGATTTAAGTGTAGTTATTTAAGTAACAAAGGCAATCTGCGAGATAGAGTTATATAATTAAAATAGTCGTTACTTAAGAACGAAATAGTGGAATAACTAATATCTTTTATATTAAAACGAAAACTTATTAGCACATTTTACATTTTATAGTAATGTAGTGTTCTAAAATTCATTCTGACCCTTTGTCTCAGTCAGCGTCTGCATCGAATCTACATTAATTTTGTTTATAGTTAAAGTTTACAGAGTAAGATACAATTTTCTGTTATTTAATTTATTTAAATTATATTAAACTTTATTTACAGAAAGGTAAGTAATGAAAATCGTAAAGAAGCAGTCGTAAAATAAAAGAATCTCTCAAATTTTTTCTAACACTGAATTCATTCATTACAAAGAATAAAGTTAAAGAATTGTATGTGTAACTTAATTATAAAACGTTAGTTTCACGCTTGATTCCGTCCCGTTCCGATAAGCCTGCACTTAGTCGGCATGATCTTTTTACCATATTATATAGTTAGGAAATCTCTTTTAAAAAGAAGGTAATCTTATATAATAAAAACTATATAAATGATGAAATTATATAAATAGGGATTGTTTTGATGTTTTTCTTTTAAATAAACCCTAACAACTTCTGGTTTCTAACAATATCCCGACCGTCGTCCGCAACAGGTGCATTACTCATGCTCCAAGTGTTAAATTCAATTATTCGTGTATAAAGTGTTCAAAATCAAGTAAACTTATATAACGTGTGATATGAGTGTTAATTGCGGCTATTAAGAGCAAATGCATACTTAGTAATTGCATACTTGTTATAATAAACGTAATAAATATCGAACTAAAAAATATTTATTGTGCAAGTGATACTTAAATCTACCTTCAGTTATAAAAACTAATATGGCTATAAGTGCATAATAGTGTACCATCAAACTGGTATATACTTAAATATTTTGCACAATTCTGCTGACTTTAAGTGGACTCTTTGGGAAGTATGCTGAGTGAATTCTTATGCTTCGAGTTCTATTCCTACGACTCTTTGTGTTAACGTTGTTTTACATTTTTTTATTATTATTATTATTATTTTTTTTTGTTTTAATTTTTTGTTCACATTTTTTTTTTATTTTTTTTTAAACTACTACATTTTCAAAACGTAATTTTCAAAAATGACAAATGAATGTTTTGCCTGCAATGCAAGTGTTCTTGTAACTCAGAAAAGACTCAAATGTGTTAAGTGTCAGTCTCAATATCATCTAGAATGTATTACATCAGTTGGTAATAAGCCTACAACAACGCGAGGACAGTGGACGTGTCCAAATTGTCTTAACAATCGGAACAACACAAACGGGGCGCCATCTCCGACGGGAATAATCACCAACAAGGACAAACCTGACAATCACGCCGACTTACTAGCAGCGGTAAGGAGTGAAGTAAAAGAGGCGATTTCTCTAACAATTGGCTTAGAATTAAAGAACATACGCGAGGAGTTAAGTGGTTTGCAGGATATTAAGCAATCTCTTGAGTTTTTATCGAGCCATTTTGAAGTAATTAAACAAGAACTAGAGGAGGCTCAGAAAGAAATAGTAAGCCTTAAAAAAGACAACAACGACCTCCGACAAGCGCTGACCTCTCAAGGTAATACAATTAATAACCTAGAAAGGGAAATAAGATCAAGCAACCTAGAGTTACACTGTATTCCAGAGCACAGGAGTGAAAATTTGTTAAGAACAGTAGAACAGATTGGACGAGTCATTAGTGTACCAATACAGGAAGGTGTTGTTGCCAAGTGTACACGCATAGCTAAAATTAACAAAGAATCAGCACGTCCCAGGTCAGTTCTGGTAAAATTTAGCAGTCCACTATTTCGAGATCGTTTTTTAGCAGGAGTGATAAAGTATAATAAGAGTAATACAGACAACAAATTAAACACAACACATCTTGGTATTTCTGGGGAAAAAAAACCTATATTTATATCAGAACATTTAACGTCAACAGCAAAAGATATTTACGCCGCTGCTAGGATTTTTGCAAAAGAAAAACTGTACCGGTTTGTGTGGTCACGTAATGGTAATATCTTCCTTAGAAAATCAATCTCAAGTGACGTTATACAAGTTAAATCAAAGGACTTTTTAAAAACATTACAATAAAAGACTCTTTTAGTGGTTATCAATTACACTTTATTATATTATATATATTATTCATTTTTATTTTTGTAAATGGTGAAACAATTACAGATTTTTTATCAAAATGTAAGAGGAATACGGACTAAGACGAATGATATTTTTCTCGCAATTCTTAATACGGATTTCGATGTTATAGTTTTTACAGAAACTTGGCTTAATAATGGTATATATGACAATGAAATTATTGACAACCGTTACAATGTCTTTCGTCGAGATCGGGAGTCGTGCGATAGTATTAAATCAGACGGGGGAGGAGTATTAATTGCAGTGTCCAAGCGATATAGGAGCTACAGGATAGAGTCTTGGGAAACCAAATGTGAAGATCTTTGGGTAAATATTCTATTGGGCTCAACAACAGTCTCTTTATGCGCAGTTTATATTCCGTCACCTTTAAAAATTGAAGTGCTCGAAACCTATGTAAACAATATAGAAAGGGTAATTAATAAACAATCGTGTACAATTTTGATCGGAGATTTCAATATACCAACAATACATTGTACTAAAGAATCGAACAATGAGAATTTTACTCCTGACACTAAAAGTGCAGGTAGTGCGTTAATTTATGATTTTATGGCTATGACAAATTTGTCACAATATAATGGTATTTGTAATTCATATGGAAAAACTTTGGACCTTGTTTTCAGCAATTATAACCTAAGCACAGAACATAGTAATTTTTTTGCATGTCCAGTAGATAAATATCACCCTCCTTTAATAATATATTATGAAACAACTTGCAAAGACACTTTACTGCAAAGTCATAGAATATTGAGACACAAATTTTTAAGTGCTGATTATGACATGATTAATGGACAACTATCAGAAATAGATTGGGAAGCACTATTTCAAAATTCAATCGATGTCAATGAAATGACGGCCATTTTCTATAAAGAGATACGTAAAGTGATCGAAAACTGCATACCGAAAAAAAATGTAACAAAAACAAATTTATATCCTTCTTGGTATTCAAACAATTTAATCAAAAGGCTTGCTGAAAAAAATAAATACAGAATACGTTTTAAAAAATATAAAAATCCTTTGGATGAAATAGAATTTAAATTACTTCGAGACAGGTGTGAATTTCTTATGAATAGTGATTATAAAAAATATATCGAAAGAGTTGAAAACAACATAACAAAGAATCCAAAATTTTTTTATTCATATTTAAAAGATAAACGTTCTAATAAATGTGACTTCCCAGCCATTATGACACTAAATGATTCTACGTTTACCAATGGAACTGACATTTGCAACGGTTTTGCTGACTACTTTTCTAGTATATATACCCCAATCAACGCAGTACATTCGCTGAATCTAGAAAATGATTCTAAAAATGATTATCAGTGCTCTTGCTTACATGGAATCAATATCACAGAAGATGAAATAGAAAGAAAAATGGTAAATTTAAAAACGAATAAAGGAGCAGGACCGGATGATATACTCCCAATCTTTGTAAAACGTTGTGCACCATTCTTGACTAGACCACTGCTGCTTATATTTAGAAAATCCTTATACGAGGGAGAATTTCCCAAAATATGGAAAAAAGCGCGTGTTGTCCCCATATTTAAAAACAAGGACAAAAAGGAAATATCAAACTACAGACCTATTTGCATATTATCAGTGTTTTGTAAGATTTTTGAGTCAGTGATTTGTAAGATACTTAATTGGCATATGAAATCTACAATTTCTGTGGAACAACATGGCTTTATAAGCAAAAGATCAACTGCGTCAAATTTGGCTTTATTTGTTGATAATTTATCGGAGTCAATGGATAAGGGTTGCCAAATAGATTGCATATATGCAGATTTTGCTAAGGCCTTTGACGTTGTTAATCATTCGATTCTTATTAAGAAGCTTCAAAATTATGGCATCTACGGAAATTTGCTTCAATGGTTTAGATCATATTTGATCGATCGAGAATTGAACGTCGTCATTGGTGGGTATCAATCTCGTACAATTATTGCAACATCAGGAGTGCCACAGGGATCTCTTCTAGGACCCACTTTATTTGGAATTTTTATCAATGATATATCGGAATGTTTTAAATATTGCCATTATCATCTTTACGCAGACGACCTCAAATTTTATAAGGAGATAAAAGATATAAACGATTCATTGTTAATGCAGCAAGATCTTAACAATTTAATTTTTTGGTGTAATGAATCACTACTAAATCTGAACTACCAGAAGTGTTTTACTATTACTTGTAGTAGAAAAATGGAAAATGTTAACTTCGCTTATAACCTGAATGGAATGAAAATAAATAATGCAAAGCAAATTAATGATTGGGGCATTACGATAACTAACAAGCTAAGTTTTGTGCCCCACATTGAAAATTTATTAAAAACAACATTGAAAACGGTAGGTTTTATCATAAGAAACACAAAGAAATTTAAAAAATCTCATACTAAATTAATATTATTTAACTCGATGATAAGAAGCAAATTAGAATACTGTTCTATTGTGTGGAATCCATACTACCAAATACATAGGGATAGGATTGAGAGAGTACAAAAGAAGTTTTTAAAATATATTAATTTTGCCAATCACAAATCAAAGGAATATGAGAGATATACTGATATATTGGCATTTTACAAAACGCTTTCCCTATCCGATCGTAGGGATATGTTGGATCTTTGTTTCTTACATAAACTTATAAATGGAGAAATAGATTGCAACGAACTACTATCAAAAATTATGTTTTACATACCGAGGGCAAATGCTAGAGCTCAATTAAAAAATAAATACACTTTTTTTAGCAGGATGGTAAAGACTAACCTTGGTACAAATGCCCCTTTAAAAAGAGTTGTGAAATCTTACAATTCTATATTTAACATAGCAAATATTGATATTTTTAGAGACTCTATAGTAACATTTAAAAAGAAATTAAAAAAATATTACAATAAATGTAAGAAGTGACTGTAATGTTTGAAAAGAAATATTCACTACTTTTAAATATTAGTTTATTTTTAAATTATATAGTTATTGTTTGTCTTGATTAATTTTGTTTAGTGTGCCTTTGTTAGTTTTAGTTGTAAGTTTTTATGTTTGTCATTAATGTATGTGCGTAATTTAATGTTTTTACTATTGATATTGTATTTAACTTGGTGTAGGGTTGCTGATTTGAAATACTTGTTGTTTTTTTATTTTTAATCATGCTGAGCTAGCCTGTAAGTGTGATGTACAATGTAATTCGCTTTTTTAATATAATTTATATTATTTGTAATAGGTAACATTGTATGTTACGTTGGCTTGCCTATTAAATAAATAAATAAATAAATATTGTTTTTATTTATACTACAAAAGAGTACGTGCAAAATAAGTAACAAAAAATTAAATATCAATATGTTAAATAATTCAATATAGGAAATAAGGAAGGAAAATCCATTTACATATTCAGAGCAAAATATATATTGTTACGATGGCCTTGTTTTCATGGGGAGTGAATACATGTACACAAGGTAATGTGATGAGACAGTGTTAGAAGAAATATTTAAATCACTGTCATAAATACAAAATAAATTATGCTTCTAAGAATATATTTAGCGTCAAGTTTTAGTTTAATTTAGTAATTTTTACATTTTCAACTCTGTTGCTGATATATAAACATATATACCTAATAATATAAAATATATAAGTATTGAGGACCGTCGTGGCGCAGAGGCGTAACGTCTGCCTGTAACGCGACGGTTTCTGGGTTAGATTCCCAGTCGGAGAAGATGGATTTTTCTATTTCCATTTTCCTCGCCCTGGCACCTAGGCAAAGCGCGGCTTTGAGTTCCGCCACTCAACACGCGATGCCTCGAAGAAGCAGGGACTAAGCAACGGAGTGTCTTAACACTAGGTTGGTATGGTTCCTGCAGTTCCCTCTGCCTACCCTACCATGTGCGGGATAAAGCGTGAAGCTAAAAATATATATATATATATATATATATATATATATATATATATATATATATATATATATATATATATATATATATATATATATATATATATATATATATATATATATATATATATTACATAAGTGTTAAGAAACAAAATACAACATGGTGGCGTTTTCACTTAATGTCGCAGTTGTAATTTATAAGAATATGAGAGTTGTAGTGCATTAAATATTACACATACATAACCATTAAAATAAAATTGCATATAAATTCAATTCAAACACACGTATATATTTAAATCATAAGTTACTTAAAAAATAATTATTATACCATAACAAAAGCAAAATTATTAATTATTATAGTATTCTATTTAAAATGTGTAGAATTTTCGCATGTCTAATTTAAAAAGATATGGAATTCCATAGTCGGGCAGCTTCACAAGTAAAGGAATTTGAGTAAAGAAGAATGGAGAGGAATTTCAAGCATAAAGTTACTGTTGGAGCGTAAAGGCGAGTTCGCCTCGAGCGTCAAGTTCCTCCCTCCCCAACAAGTAATGTCTCGAATTTAAACGTCTTAACTGATTCGTTGTAGAGAAAAAGCGAAAAGCTAAAGAATAAAAAAATATGATATAATCATAAATTTCATTTTTTATATAATTATTCCTACATTTTAATATTAAAATATGTACGACGTAAACATAGCATACAATAAAAGTTAAACATTATAATTTATAAAATAACTTACTTGGCGTTCATCCAGTAGTATATAATCGGATTAACCATAGCATTTGCCATCGCTAACCAGTAGAAGCCAAGGTACACGTGCTGAATGTACTTCATGTATAGAATGGAAGGGTTGAAATGTGTATAAATGAAATAGAAATGGTATGGCAGCCAGCATATCCCAAATATCACTATCACGAGAATAAACATCTTCACCACCTGTTGACAAAGTGAATTTTATTTTATCACATTATGTAAAAATATTGACAAAAACGCTGTTTTATAGGCTATCATGTAACATAAAGTAAGTAAAAGCAGCTTTTAAGCAAAGTAGAGAACTTAGTAATTTAATACACCCAGAATTCTGTCTTTCGTTCTGTGTTCAAAATTGTGCATTTACCTACAAAAACCAACGCCACTTTTAATGATCACAGCGAAGAAAAGAAATATATTGTTCAAACAAATAACGCGTTTACTGTCTGTTCTACCGCGTCACAATAACAGGGGAAAAATTAATTTTCCTCCCCTCTGGTAACAAGGTAAAGCCACAAAGACGGAAGAATAATACTAGAAATGTCTCTCGGACGTGATTTTATCCACGTTCCTCTTAACTCTATTCATGTCAACTTCATTATTTATTTGACTATCATGCAAAAGAACTAAACGCTACCTTATCTATTGCTAAGAAGATTTCCTTACATGAGTACCTTTGAAATATTTAAGTAGCCTAAATTAAATATATAAGTTCTATAATTATAGGATAACAATAAATTTGTGTAACTAAAAATAGTTATACAAATTGTCATGTTTTATTTTTCTTATCCCCATTGCTTTTACCCATTATAAAGGTTTGAAGGATGCTCTACTGGGACGATAAATTAAAACATTTCATATTAATTTAATAACGTCTTAAAAACTGTAATAGATTTTAATTCCCTCTAAGGGATATTTCCATAAAATTATTTTCTTTTAGTTAAGTAAATGCCATTAACGTTATCATAGTCGAAAATTCTTTTACATACGTTGAAAGAGGATTAGTGAAATTTATATCGTAAATTTTATAACAAAGCTTAGCTGAAGTTAAAATAACATCTTAAATATATGGACACTGTTGTGATGCTTCAAATCTAAATCTGTTGGAAAAGCTATTTTTATCTATTGAATAATAATATTTTTTTTATAGCTTCACGCTTAATCCCGAACATGGCAGGGTAGGCAGAGGGAACTGCAGGGACCATGGGAACCTAGTCTTGCCTTGTCTTAACAGACACTCCGTTACTTAGTCCCTGCTTTCTCCGTTCCCACTTTCCGCCTTTATCGAGGCATTGCGTGTTGAGTGGCAGAACTCAACGCCGCGCTTTGCCTAGTTTGCCAGAGCGAAGAAACTAGAAATAGAAAAATCCATCTTCTCCTACTGGGAAAGCTTATATTATACTTTATCACTTAAGGAAAAAAATACTATAAAAGCTTTTAATGCTGAATAGAAATTAATAAAAAAAGGTCAGGAGACTATGGGCTACGAAATGTCCGGTATTTCTTATCTGGAACTTCCATAAAGATATATCACTCTGTAATTTATAATTTTGATATATTACTACAATGAAGTTCTATGTTTAACTAAATAGTATATTTTTTTCTACCAACAAATATTATTGTATGTATAGAAGCCATTTTTTTATATTATTTGTGTATTTAAATTTGACCTAGGAAGGCAAAAATAGACGTTTGATTCCTTGAGCTCGATAAAAAATAATTACTTTAATCCCTCAATCTTAAATCGACTTGACAAGCTGGAGTTGACTCTCGCCACTTACACATAATGAAACTAATTCAGACAGCTTGACACTAGATAATGAAATCATTACAAATAATTATAAAAGTATATATTTTGTAATATATGAAATCGTAACATAGTAAAGTAAATATTATAGAAAAATATTTATTAAAATCTTTGTATATCGACAACATTGAACAAAATATTTTTATAATATCTTTGTTTCGATGGGATTTATTAAAAATTTTTAACTTTAAAGTTATGTTTTAAAATGATAAAATAACTTATCCATTTACTTAGATAATGTTGTAGGAATCCATTATTTTTCAACATATTTTACTACCATATTAAAATAAATATAACTAAGACTTGTATGACTAACTCTAAATCGTATTGTATGATGCTCTGATCCCTGGAACAGTCACTTCACGTAACTGATGTATTGTGATGTCTAAACAGGCTTTGCCAATCAATAGGCCATTGATCCAGAACAATTTTTTTTTCAATGAGTTTCAAAAACTCTTTAGATTCCTTACATTGCGTACAGAATTTGTAATTAATACGTAAATCACATATAAACAAATTTACAAACCTTTCGTTTTGATCGTATTGAATCAGCTTGCCTTTGTGTAAGCTCGCCGATAGACCGTGAACCCCATAGAACTCTTCCCATTGCTGAATAGAAGAACGTCATCCCGAGCATGGGCACAGCATACGTTACCACGGAGAATAAAACTTGATACCTGAAAAATAGTGTAACTGTCAAACAAAAGTATCATAGAAGCGCTTTGGTAAAATATATATACAAATGTAACGTCAAAATAGCTCAAAAGTTCTGTGCTTCGAGAAGAAAGTGTGGAACGGTATGTTATAATAATTTCTTAATGTATCTTAAATTTTTAAGTCAATTATTAATATTATTATTAAATCCAATAATTTTATGCCGAGTAGAATCATATTATAGTTAGTTATATTTTCAATTTGCAAATAATAATATATATCTATTATATATACTATATACTCACATAAAATCCATATATGAGACATCAGGTAGACCGTCAGGCCACAACAACAAACACGCAGTTTTAAGAGTGCCTTTTGATCTGTGGAAAATAATAATTATTTCAACAGTACTTCAACATTAAATATATAAAATTTAATTAAATGTTTTTATTAATTGAAATTCCTAAAGTATTTTGTAATTTAAGCATTGTATACGAGTATTGTGTGACGAAAGTAATGTTATACTGTAGTGTACGTAAATCTATTTAAAGTCACTTTGTCAAGCCTTTGAAAGTAAGTGGAGTAGACGTTACGTATTTAAGCTCTAAGTAATATTCCACGTCACATTTATATTTTGAATTTTAATTAAGAGTGTTTTAACATCGTTTTGTCGTAAAATAATCAAAATAGCGCATTATGATAAATATTGGCAGGAAGCAAATTAAAAGTAGACTAGTAACTACAAAATTATAGCTAACAGTAAACTTTTAAAACATAAATAACTTTGCTTTTTAAATATGCTTAAACTTATTGGTAAATAGCTGTCAAGGTTCTTAAAGTTTCCAAACAGGTGTTTCATATTTATTTTAGTAACTTTTACTACTTTCAAGTCTTGAGAGAATAAAGTAATTAAATAAGTTTAATATGAAAATGTTTAATAAAGTTTTTCGCATTAATAAATTATTTAGCTTCACGCACTGTAGTCCTTCACGCCTAGAAAGATGGCCAGAGAACAAGAGATAGAGGTGACACAGCGCCAACGGCAAGAGTCCCTGCGTAGCTATAGGCCTCGTTCACAGACACTAATTTGTTCACACATAACCTAGAAAGTTCCAAGTCATCTTGATATCTACGTGATCTTCCTCCAATATACTTGCAATAGAGCCGAATCTTGGCAACATGCTATGCCCGAAAAAAGGGTCCGTTCACATTGCAGTAACTTCCATAAATCATTTCTTACAACACCGTCAAACGCCTTTTCCAAGTCCACCAAAACAAAAAAAAACTTTTAGGAAAAGATTTAATAATTCAACTTTCTTCAACCAATCAGTCTTCATTGACTGCAAATATTGACTGTTGAATGTCTTTCATATTGAATTGATAGATTAAGTTACATAATCTGTGCCTTTACGAAAGCACTATGACTATATCTCGCCAAACATCCGGGTCCACCCCCGATTTCCAGCAAAAAATTCTCAAATATCATAATTGATAATCTTAGTAGTGGTTCCATCTGATCCCACTACATTACCACATTTCAATTTTTACCATGTTATCCATATATTATAATTAATTTTACATGTTAACGAACTACCCCAGGAATCACAAATTTCTCACATAGAAAAGCTTCGTGTTTTCTCAGAAGTTGTTCGCTAATCTTTTTTCTTAGATTTTTCACGATTTTTCTTTGTCCTCCTTTTGTAGTAGTTTTGTGTTCATGCTACACGCTTCTTATTTGTTACCTTTTTTATTGTAGTCCGTGTTCTTTTTTTACTTTTAAGCTCTTTTCACGCTTTATCTATTATTATTAGCTATTAAACTTAATGACACATTTTGCCGAGTTGCCAGAATAAACAAAATGGAAATCGAAAAATCCATCTTTCTCAAGTAGGAATAGAACCCATACACACTTGCAACATATTAATTTTAATTTCTTTTTTAACTAACTGGAATTCTTATATTCATTCATTCAATTACAGGAAAATATTTACGTAAATATTTTCCATTCAAAACTAATATATTACGTTATCTAGTAATGTTTGTCAGGACAACAAATATATGACAGCTTTTGTGAGCGGTTTCGCAGCTAAGTAAAATTTAATGATCTTTACAAATCCAATTCCATCTCATATAAACGAAACTACTTCTAAATATTGCAACCCATAGTAATATGAATACGATATATAACAAAAAAGAAATATAAATACATAACGTGATTTTCATTTCTATTTTACTTTGCTATTTGTACCTTTATGTACATTATTTAAAGAGTATAAAAAACGTACATAGCAGATTTGATATTCAAGCTGTTTGTTAAAAAAGTGAGCACTTTTGTAACACTACTAAATTTCACTACATTTCAATACATGGATCTGGTTATTCAATTAATAAACAAATAATGAGCTCCACATATTAATAGAGCAGACTACTATTAGATTTATTTCAAATGTAGATTTTTCTTTCAAGTATACAACAAAATCTCATATATAGCTCGTTTCAAGACTCACTCATTTGCTAAGATTTAAATTAGTTTACACTCGAGAGAATGAATTATTTAATGATCCTGTAAGATAAAACGCGGCGTTTAACCCTATAACTCAACTGCAATCATTGGAAAACAGAATGTCTTAACACTATGGAAAGCGGGCAATTTTTACATATATTTTATTGGAAGACAAAATAGGGCTAAATTGTTTTGATATTATTTTTCATGGGAGGAATATTTTAAAACTAAAACCATATGTACAATATAATTAGTAAAAACTTACCGATATTCCTTAGTAGTAGAGTACAGTAAGCAAGGTATCGCCAACAGCATACCACTAACCCAAATGCCGGCGATTATTATTAGAGAACATGTTTTCGACATCCTAGGCCTCATCGGTCGCACTATTGCTTGATACCTGATTGAAGTGAAAAATATCGCATATTATTGTAGTAATTTAGTATAACATTACTCTAGTAAAACTAAAAAATTCCATATAATAATAAGTTACAATCTAAGCCTTTATAAAGGGTCAATATCCAACAGACAATATCTGACGGGCGTCCTAAATTACATAGACTTTATTTTGTCTGTCTTTTTAACTGCACGCAAAGCAACACTACTATTCAGTTTTTTAGTTTAATCAGTACCCATGGGAAAAATATTAAATTAAAAATTATTTAAATTATTAAATACTACATTATTTTCTTTCGAATAATTAATATTAAAAAGGAGGATCACGTATAATTAATGTTATAAAGATAAATGAATTGTTTAAGGAAAGTATTTTATTACAAAACTAGCTTTTGCCCGCGACTTTTAGCAGATGTCCTCCCTCATAGTTTTGACGTAACAGGCAGATTCACTTTCGTATTTTAGAAGGGAAATAGTAATATAATATGCCAATCCACAAAACTATTAATATTCTCTATAAAACACACAAAACTATTAATATTCTATATAAACTATTCTCTATTCACGCGCGATGGCTTGTTAGCGTAGGTATTTTTTTCATGTATAAGTTTGGTGTTTTTGTACCGATTTCTATGATTCTTTTTTTATTAAATAGGTACTAATATTCAATAAAAAAATAAGGAAGATGGTGAGTGTTATTGGTATTATATTATACGTAATAGTAAACAAATATAGTAACAAATCTCTGAACTGCTAAGCTATCGGGAGTTACACGTGTTATTGTGAGTCAACTATAAAAGATAGATATATGCTGTCTTGGGATATTTTTTATATAATTTTATGTTGAATATTTCCGTTATACATGATTTCTATGTAGCTTTAACCATTAAGGCTGCACACGCGACGGAAGCTAAAAAATCCAAGTAACTTCTCCCGTTTTCCCAACATTTCCTTTCACTGCTCTGCTCCTATTAATGGTAGCGTGATGAAAAGTATACTATTACCTGCTCAGGAGTATGTAGAATAATTGTACCAAGTTTCGTTAAAATCCGTCGAGTAGTTTTTTTTTCTATAAATAACATACAGACAGACAGACAGACAAAAATTTTACTGATTGCATTTTTGGCATCAGTATCGATCACTAATCACCCCCCGATAGTTATTTTGTAAATATATTTCATGTACAGAATTGACCTTTCTACAGATTTATTATAAGTAAAGATTTTTATGGAAAGACGTTGAAAATCTCGTATTAAAATATTCTGTAAGAAGCTACATAATACGTATCAAATCATGTTGTTGAGAAAAATTGAAAGGGTTATTTCGTAAACTTTGTTTACTTTGTAATTTTAATTACTCTCACATTAAATATTCATAATATTATTATTAAATGGAAGTTACTTCTAAATATTGTACATAAATGATTACATGATATTTAAAACATTTTAGATTATGAGTTTTCAGGATATTTCAACAAATTTTCTAATACTGAGTTGTAAACTTCCTCTTGAGGAGGAAATATTTAAGAGTTTTTGTTGAAATTAAAAGAAAAGCTTAAGATTTTTCGATATAATTACTATATGCAAATGCGTATTATATTAACCATTATTTATTTCATTATATGTATAAATAAACAAACGTTAATAAATTTTATTTTAATAAGATGGATTCTTGATTATGCTAACATATGCTAAGGGAGGATGAATTAGATAAACTTGAGCGTCTTCACAATTTATGTATACGTTTCATAGTTAGTCTACGAAAATTTTGATCAATATTCAAATTTTCCTAAGAGACTCAAGTGGCTCCCGATCCGTCCCAGGATTACTCACATAACTTAAAAAATGTTTCTTTTTTTTAGTCGAATCACATTTTCGGTGCATTAAAAAATCCTTCCCATACTATTATCTATTATAGCAGTTCCTTTAAGGCAATGCCTCTCGGTTATAGAACTTCCTTTACCTCTATATTAGAAATGTTAAAACTTTTTTAAAATCATTGTCGAAACATTTAAACATAGTCTGAAGGCTCACTTCATGACACTTTAAATTTTTTTAACACGTAAAATTCTTTAAATTTTTTTCTCATTTTTATTTAAATATTTTATATTATTTGCAACCTATCTCTATTTTAATTTTGTTATTTCCTCTACATTAATGTTGCCTGGCGGAGATTGCTACTTAGCTATATATATTCTATTACTGTGTATTTTATTAGGCATTGACAGTTACAAAATATGTAATAATTTGCGATAGAAATGGCACATCATGGAAACATACGCTCTTTCTTCAATATCTCTGTAGATTTCGCTGACGTTGTCTTCATTGATACAGTGTTTCTGACAATTGTTTATAGTAGTGCTGCTTTTTTCCCTATTTCAGTAGCTCTTAATAGATATTAACGACGTGATTGGTTACAGTGAGTATAGCCAATATTTGTTTTCTTATTTAAGTAACAATTATTATTTGGGATAAAAGAGCTAGATTAGGATAAATTCTTCTCAAATTTAGCAATCTGTTCGAGAAGCCAAGATAAAAGAAGATTCTTACAAATTCTTGGGAAGGTTGTTTGCTAATGGTAGCTAGTTTTATTGATTACTTAATGTTTATAAAAATATCACTATCCTATATTTTACAAAGATATTATCAATTGTATCAACTTTGAAATATAATTTTTCTATTCATTATCTGTTACATAAAAAAAACACAAAGTGTCATCAAAAGCGCGAATGCTGCTAATAACAGTAATATTTATGACACAGATAAATTACAAAATAAATTGACTGTAAATGAAACCGCTAATCTCTTTAAAAATTTACTCTGCGTAATAAAGAAATCTTGAAAAAAAGCTTTACACTATGCTCGATAGAATTCACAATGATTACATTACACTAATGATGTTGGGAAAGTGATCTTTAATTAATGCTATTTAAACATGATACTGATCTATATATGACACTAATATGATAATGATCTTTTTTTACACTTGGAAATTGGTTCAAACAGTAAAAAAAGATTGTGTTAGAATTAAAAATACAATAAGGAGAGCGCGATAGCTGGACCGACGATGCCTGTATTTGAAGACTAAGTTCAAGAAGTCGTCCCCAGGAGGACTTTAATATAAAATGGTCGTGTACTAACTACACTCAGAAGAGGCAGAGTTAGAAGTCTATTGCAAAAACTAGGCAGAAGTCTATAGTAAAGGTAGAATTAGATGATAAAAACTATAAAAACGATAAACTAATGTCAATTGGGGCTGTTGAATCCTGGCACTGGTCCATATTATAAGAGTACTACTCTCAAATACTGCCAACAATTGATTTATGTCATTTACTATAATTACGTAGAATCTCTTTCCTAATACCCTCGAAATGTATTGTGTTTGTGTTGCTATGTTTTTATATAATAATTAATGTTAACTAATTCTGTTTTCCTAAAAATATAAATAATATAAATAACAAAACTAACCTGTCAAAAGATATCCCAGTAAGTGTGAAGACACTCGCTGCAACTGTCACGTTGGCGATAAAATTACTAAGCTTGCAGTAGCGGACTCCAAACACCCAATCACTAGAAATGAAATTGTATGTGAACATTTTAATTTATCATACTAATTACTTAGGTGAAATATGGGGAATGGAGATTATAAGTCCTAGCTTGCAGGACTTAATAAGCTTATATGATATTCTAATACGTTAGTTCTATATTTAAAATTTTAAGATATTCCAGGTATAACAAGAGACGCTTTAAAATTGTCTCAATACAAATGACATAAAAAAACGTACCATAAAATTTTATATAACGAAAGTTATGGCTTTTCGTTATATAAAATTTTATTGTACTAGATAAGACCTTTAAATCTACTCGTTGTGTTCTCTCAACAGGAGCAGAATTTTCAAAAATGGCCAATCAAGGTCTTCAAAAAAATCTAATCAAACAGCAAACCGTAGCGCTGGACGATAAAAACGACCTGTATAACAGCAAAGTATGTGTAGACTGGACTGCCTTACTAGTAACAATAGAGAAGACTGTATTAATACTCCTCATCCGAAGAGACCTAGCATAGAAATTGGACAAACTGGGTGTTACTAGACTGTCACCAAAACCAACGACGAATGGTCTAACATAAAAAAAGTTGGTAATCGTAGATCTCGCATGTACCATTTCTACGAAGTTCGTAAATATGAAACAGTGCAATGGATCTGGGGATCCAGTAGGTCAATAACCCCGACCCTAAATTAGTAGAAAAGCGCTATAATATACTTTTTTTTTAGTACCTTCACGCTTTATCCCGCAGATGGCAGAGTAGGCAGAGGGAACTACAGGGACTTTGGGAACTTAGTGATAAGACACTCAGTACCTAAGTCCCTGCTTTCTCCGTCCCCGCTTTCCGCCTTTTTCGAGGCATTGCGTGTTGAATGGCGGAACTCAACGCCGCGCCTTGCCTAGTTTTGCCAGAGCGAAAATAATGGAAACACAAAAATCCATCTTTCCCGACTGAGGATCGAACTCAGGAACCGTCGCGTTACAGGCAGACGTTGCGCCTCTGCGGCACGACGGTCCTATAATATATTTGCAAGATTAAAATAAAGTCTAAAGCTAAACGCATAGTGTACCCAAAGACACAGTGTTCTCTCGAAAAAATGCTGTTGTATTGAGTTAAGCTACTGCCAGATCACTGTACCTATTCAACTCATTTACTTGTAATACATTTGTATCCTCATAGCCTGAAGATTTTAGACGCTGAAAAAATCTCTGCTCTATTCCCTGATGCTCAGATTGTTATGCCTTCTCCTACAGCTTACTTTTCCTTTCTCTCAACCTTTACGGAGTTTCCACAGGAGTTGCTGAGGGTTACAGTAAGGATACGTTCATACTGCACTGAGCCGCACTGAGAACACTGGGTCTAAAGCATTCTTGGACATATCTACAACGGCCTTTCGGATGTCTCTTGCGACAAGAAGAATCATGTTAAAATTACGCATAAATTTTACCATCTAAATTAAATAATTTGGTAGCCCTATAGCTTGCAGAATCCATCTATATGCAGAATAGGTTAGGTTATCTATATGCAGAATATATTTACAAAGGATTGATTACTGCACCTCGCTAATCGTTCGAGGCTTCTCCCGTTTTCCGGCTTAAATTACACAAAAACAACAAAACCAAACCAAGACAAGCAGCATACCATAATTGAACATCTCAATGATACAGACTCAGTGACTAAGGCTACTACTTAAGACGACAAAGTTATCATTTTTTTATATATTCTTGAAGAATTCCATCGCAGCATGTGGGTAGGCTATCAACATTTTCCCGTCCTTCGAAAAGCATTCCTTTCATTATATAATAAATAAGTATATTCATTGATTTAATATTCATAAAATTATTTCAAGTTAAGTCAGAAATATCCCAAGTCACAACCAACATGCTGCTAACTTTTCTGTATAATTTTATATTTGTTTAATTCTCTTTGAATTGAAGCTCCTAAGCAACGCAGCGGTTTTGTAAAATTGAATATTTCAGTAACCATTTACGTTTTATAACAATTTGTAGCTCACTTTAATATTATTTCAGTTGAATTTAAAACATAATATGCCGTTTTGTGCCTCACATGCCAAACTAATTAATTTTGTGTGTTGTTTGTGCATTTGAGTTACGATATTATAAGGTCAATATTGGTTATGTACTTGACCCAAACTAGTGTTTCAAAATATATATATATATATATATATATATATATATATATATATATATATATATATATATATATATATATATATATATATATATATATATATATATATATATATATATACATATATATATATATATATATATATATATATATATATATATATATATATATATATATATATATATATATATATATATATATATATATATATATATATATATATATATATATATATATATATATATATATATATATATATATATATATATATATATATATATATATATATATATATATATATATATATATATGTATATATATATATATATCACGTAAAATGTAACTAGTCGATGAAAGAGATAAAGAATATCCTTAGCAAGTTGACCACAAGCACACCTAATCCTACCCTTGTCACAAGTGAAATCGGTCTCTGACAGGAAATGTATCTTAAAGTTACATTTTAAATATGATAGCTAAATGACATTGACACTTCTATTTGTTACACGGATATTATAAACACGGACGTTCTCTGAATTTAAATTTAAACATGCCAAAAGTTTTATATTATAATATATATACTATATAGTATAAAAAAATTGTTTTGATTATTTTTATGTTCATCTCAAATTCACATAAATATTATTTTACATCATTATTACTAATTGTAGCAATATCTTTATTTATATAAGCGTCGTCCACGACTTCAGCCGCCCAATCATTTATTTGATAAATTTTGATCTACATTATGATTGATTAAAAAAAAAAAATAAACTTTATTATGATAATGATAATTTTGAGTTAAAAAATATTATCAATGTAACAATTTTTTTCTGACGAACGTTCTACTCTCTCGTTAATTTCGTACTCAATGTTAATTTTTTCGTGTAAGTACATATTTACAGTATATACTAAGTAATGTATCGGATTATAAATCTTTGTTAATCATAGACTAAAAGCCCACCATGCTATATTTTTGTCTTCCAAGTTTTAACTAGACCAAAAAATTCTAACTGCCGGCTACTGCCGGTTTATTAACTTGATTGATGAATAAATAAGTTAATAAGCAAATAAATAGGAATAAATGGGTAATTTTTCTGCTTACTTAGCGGGTTATGTGATATACAACATTAATGATCAATATAGTATCTGAAACATTATTTGTAACCATTGAAACTGGCATTTACCATCAAAATTTTCTTTATATCGTTTTATTCATGAAAGGGCAATTACCTCTAAAGACAAGGGACTACGGGGCCAAACACGTAAAGATTAGGTTGACAGACCCTTAGAATTATAAATAAGGGAGTGTATCTATATATGTACATATTGGCAAGCCAATATGTACATATAAATAATACTTGTGGAAACATAAAATAAAAGCACATTCAAATTTTACGGAATTGAACATAAAATAAGCTGTTAATTTATATTCCCATTTCATCTCTATGTTGAGGTCAGTTAGAGTTAACATACCTCAATTTGTTCTTTTTGTTTTGTGAGGTAATTTTGTATAATCAAAAATGTTAATATTTTCTATGCTACATTTTAAACGTATAGTTTTACGTAGATTTCAAATTTACCAAACTCTTACTTAGAGTTGGAGAATGCGGCCTGTGTCTAACTGGTAACTTTATTTCTATGTATTTGCTTTGGTAACCGGGCAAAAATTTAAATTTCGCCCGAAAGCGTGGAATGGAGTGTCTTAACATTAGGTTCGCCTTTCGAAGAAATCTGTATAAACTGTTGTGTGCAGTATGGTTTAGTGTTGTGATTCAATTTTATACGTTTGCGTTTTGCGTAAATGTAATAAATATTTCCTGTGGAAAAGGCCAAATCCATTATTACCACTAATTGTCAAAGTTACTAAAAATCTCAGCTAGACTACTAAGTATTCAAGAAACAAATAAAACGCGTTAGTTTATCCAATTGGATATACATATATGATTTTCATAAATAAATCGTTTTAAATGAAAGGAAATATTAAATATGAATAACGTTATTACAAAATTCAGTTCACGTAAACTAAACTGTGAGCAACTCGCTATTTTATATGTATATTAATTTATAGTTTAGTTTTCTTATATTAAATACCTATATGTGCATAAAGGACCAAACACACAAATATTGAACTTTAAGGGGACGAGGTACTTCATACAGGAAATATCTACATCATGATGATGAAGGTTTTACCAGGGACAGATGAACAGGAAATTTTATCCTTATCGTCTAAAAAGTTACCAATCACAAGGTTCAAAACAATCACATAGCTTACTAAAATAAATTGAAATAGAAAAATTATTAAAGAAAACAAAATGACATGCTTAAAATATATGACCATAAAATATCATAAACGAAATTATGTTATAATTAATCTAAAAATATGAAGCAATGAATTTGTACAAAGAATCATAAGATATTCGTTTTATGAAACATCAACCCTTCAGCAGAATAGATAAGAAACTTAATTGCTATTCAGATTATGCTAATGTGAATAGCAATGAATTAATAGAATTTCGTTTGAAATTCACTATAATTTTTCAGACAGGATTTTTTATAAATAGCGGCAGGCTGATATGATAAGGTTATAAAGCGATGAATTTATGTGAATTTATGTTTCTTGCAGGGAACAGTCGGTATTATAAAGACTCTAAAATATTGTTATTAAAAAACTTACGTTATTTACTACAATCGCAGTACGTCTGTTCGAATATCCTCGAAACATATGCTCTATGTGTTTCAATATTTGTCTTTATAGTAAACTTTAACCACTTCTGTTCTCTAAATGTGCATAATACATTGAAACATGGTACTACTGGTAGGAATTACGGTTTTGTAGAAAACAAATATCCTTTAAAGACACAACTACGAACTTCATAACAAATTTGAACTTACTAACGTACTGACCAGGTAATTTAGAGTTAATTTATATATAATTTTAGAAGGACCGTGAAGTGTAACAGCAAAATTTCTTTATAGTTTGCTAAAAGATCTCGGTCTATCTAGAAATACTAGATACGAATTCCTTTCTAGAACGTACTTCGGTGGCGGGTAAGGCGGTATTAGTAAAATCATTTCGTAGCTTGGACAATATAGGTATAGTAATACATTTTATAAAGACTGTAAGTCTTAGGCAAGGTTTCTCTTCCTTTAATGCCATGGGCCTCGAAATGTAAAAGTATGGAATGCTAAGTAATTTCTTTTACAATATAAAATTTAACTACTAAAAAGAAAAATTATTAACTTGTTTTTTTTTTATTAGAGAATATTTTACTCACTTTAAAGATATTGTGCGTCGTATCAACTTGTTGTCATTTCTAAATAGCATATAACTTTTATCCAATATATAACAAAATGTTATCCACGTACGTTGTTTAGTGCTGCAAGCTGTTCAATTCAATTAAATTTTTACTCTTTTCTTCGCCACTTGAAACTTAATATTTCAAAAATGTTAGGTGGGAAACTGATCGCCAGAGATTTTCTCAACACCGTCAAGCTGTTTTTAATTTTATCTTTTATACTTTATTTTATCTTTTATAAATTAAGAAATACGTATATTTATTTAAAGACTTATTTACGAATTTAGTGTAATTATGGTCTCCATACAGTACTCCATTCAATCATAATATGCTTATAGCCTATAAAATATATTATAAAAATTAAAATTATGACTGACAAAGACTGCTAAAATTACTAATTAATAAACTTTTTCAAATGATATTAAACCGTTTTGACATTGATTTAAACATTAAATTTTAAATAAATTTTACAAGTAAACTAAGTATAACATGATCAGTACGAGTTTAGCTCGTATCTAAAATTAACAAGGTAAAAGCGACTGAGGTAACATTTAATATTGGTTATTAAAAGTTTTGCTCAAATTTAGTTCTTAATTTCTGGTTAAGACCTTTAATAAATTATAATATAAAGACGCATTATAATTCAACGCACAATTCACGGTGTTGTGTTCCACAATTCGTTTAATATTTGTCTTAATGTCGATTTTTCAATGTAGTATTTGTCTTAACGTCGCTCCGAAATTATTGGATTAATTGGAATAATTCTTTTATCATTAAAATTCATCTGTGATGGTCGCAGGCGACAGTATATTTACAAAAATATTAAGAATCCGTTTACAAATTTTAGTACTTGTTAAAAGAAAACGGACTACCTTGGAAGCATTAATATGCGCTACATAAAAAACAATATACTACTACTATAAAACTGTTCCTAAAGTCTCTTAAAGACAAACTAGTATTAATTCAAATTCGTGAGTGTATCTACTAAGAATTATACTTATCTTATATCTATGTTATATAGCGCATTGAAATAAGGAGTTATCAGTTTTAATTCTTTTTATATGAAAGTAACCACGTACTCAAAAATTGTAATGTGTTCTATAGGAGCGTCCAGGAGTCCTTGCACCCCTTGTACTTATGTTAGAGAAATGCAGTGGTCTTCTTGCCATTTATTTAATAAGATAATCGTACGATAGTAAGTAGGTAGGTAGGTTAGTAAGTAGGATCGAAAGATATAACAGAAAAATCTCTCAATATTAGTTTACTAAAATATCTCGGCCGGACGCTAAGTAGTGTCTTCTTCTTCTCAATGAATAAACAAAATATAATAACTGAAAAATTTCTAATATTTTTAAATAGCAACTAATTAATGCCGTCGCATCCTGCAGGACATGTGTTTGCATGTGTGTAGTAAGTATAGTGTCCGTGCACAGTCCGCAAGCGCGCACGCCCTTGAATATCGAAACCTTGATTCCTGTGACATTCTAAGGAAGTTCAGCAGTTGTCGGAAGTAATCTAAGGTGTTTATTTCAAAATAATAGACAGGAACGTTATAAATCACGTATGCACGTTATGCACTTTTGTTTAGATATTTAAATAAATAAAAGCTTATTTTATTTAAAAGAAATTAACCTTATTTTATTTGTTTAAATATCAGAGAAGATTTGCATTCCGTGGGGACCATTTTGCTTTTTTATAAATATTATGAGCATTGTTTATCATTTTATTTGGTCTGTATATTTATTTTCTTAGAAGACTTATGATTTTAACATTTGAAAGTGCGTACATTTAATAATTTTTTATTGAGTGTCTATAATAACAGCAGTGATTTGTTTTTACTAGTGCGTTTCTTGATTTTTTAAATGTTATTTGTTTATTCATAATTAAAACTAACAAGTACTTATAATTATGACCCAGTGAAAAGATTCAAATTATGTCTAAAGGTACATGTGTACATGACTTATAACAATTACAATATTTTAGCTTATTATTTTATTTGCGACAATTGAGCACTTTTTTGTCTGCGTTGCCGTAGAAATTGTACATGAATAGTAATACATCTAAAAATTTTCTGACTTAGAGTTCCGTCGCGTGGCTGTGGTTATACTAGAAATCTAGACAAGAAAACCCTTTTTTGTGACTGATTACTCCGCCGCATACTCAGTGTCATGATACTGTGCTCGCCGCTGGTTTGCATTTTCGTTTTCAAAAAAATATTTACAGTCCGAGTAGCGTCAACAAATAAAAAGAGATCCATTCAAACTTTTTAGATCTGTCCTTTTAATTGTACCTTTAGTTTATTTTCTTTATTTTAGTTAAAATAAATTATTAATAAATTTTAGTGAAAAATATACATTTAATAGAAATAAATAACCTTATTTCTTTTAATATTCTATTAATATTTCACTATGTAAAGTGAATAGGAAATATGGTTCATGAGAACCTCTGTGGCGCGAAGCAGTGACTTCTAATATACTTACGTCTTAAAACTTACATTGGGAACAAGCACACTTCCACTACTTCCATATACCAGTTCTAAACTAAGTTAATTAAAGAAGCTTCAGTAAGCTTACCTGTGCAGCATGTATATGAAGTTGAAGAGGCAATTAAGCGATGCCATCATTAGGTCAGCGAAGGACAAGTTGACTAGGAAATAATTTGTCACCGTTCTCATTCTTCTGTGTGCTGTAAGTATATATAAGTGTAAGTAATATATAGATACATGCAATAAACTATATAAAGCCTAAATATTTTATTTTTAACTATGTTAACGTTTAAATAAGGACTAGATGCCCATGGCAAAAAATACTGGAGTATAAGTATTAATTTTCAAATTTAAACACTTTTATTATTTTTATATCTAAGTTTACTATTGATTATTGTTTGTACCTTAAGCATTCTTTACAAATTTTGAATATGTTAATTAATTAATTATCTTATTTCACATTAGCAATCCGTCCGTAGTTTTGCTCGCTTAACTCACACGATTATTAATGTAACGACCAGAATTGCTCTCGCTTATATACACAGAGCTTGTAGTGACTATGAACACTTTAACATCTTATGCTATAATACTGTTGTTTTGTACTGTTGCTGTTAAGATTTTCGATGGTATTGAATTAAAAAATATGACAAAATTGAAAATTGATATCATAATGCAACTTTGAAGATAAATATTAATTTTGTAAGTTTTGATTTGTATATTATATGTTTATAACATATCATTATTTTTATCTTTATAATATGCATGCTAATAAATAATAAATAATTGCGAAAAGTTCCAAAACGTTAGGATTTTTGATGAGAAACGGTAAACACTTCACGACTAACACGAAAAAATTAATCTATAACGCTTATGTGCGTAGCTTATTGGAATACGGTAGTGTAGTATGGAATCCTTGTAACAGTGTACATTGTCTGCGTATAGAGAGAATACAGAAGCGATTTGTATATCATCTATCCAGGAACAAAAAATTCTCATACAATAAATGTCATAAAAATTACAATAATCTCTTGAACGATTTTAATATGGATAGTCTCTCTGTACGTAGACAATTATTAGATCTTTCTTTCCTATTTAAAATAGTTCATAACGAGATCAACTGTACTCATTTACTTGAAAAGATATACTATCGCATTCCAAGGCGTAATGCACGTAGTTTTCTGGGTACTTTTGATGTCAGAATATCAAAAACAAAACTGGGATATAATGCACCAATACCTAGATCATCTAGGTTGTACAATGGTTTTAGTCAAGATCTAGATATTTTTAATGACTCTGCCATGATTTATCGTAAACGTGCTCTAGAATTGTTGAGAGATGCAAATAAATAATAAAGGAATAATAAATAATCTTTAATAGCTATTTTTTGTTGTATTCTCTTAATTTCATTATATACTGATTTGTATATTTTTAGTGATTTTTTGTAATGTAAACTTTGCATGAGTAATGAATTATTTAATTTTAATTTGTACCTATATCAATTCAAAATATTTGTGTTTTTAATTTAAATTTTATCAAGTGCATGTTTAATAGACAATTATTAGATTTGGGGGGTCGAAGATGGAAGGCTTGCACGTAGCGACCCCTGCCAGCCCTACCTAGGGCTGCAACAGTCCATCAGCCACGAGCACCATACGGGAGCACACTGCTAGGGCGTCCCCCCGAGGCGACGCGCACCAGTGTGTCCCCGCTGGTGTGACAAGTGGAGACGAATGCGGCGTTGGGGACCGCCACCCAGCACGCCATGTCCGGAACGGCGGGAAGTGGAGGACGGAGCTACAAATAGCTGCGTGGAATGTAAGAGGAGGGATGGACCAGAAGATGAATGAACTATTAGATGTGATGGATGAGCGAGATTTGGATGTCATTTGTATGACTGAGACCAAGCGAAAGGGCAATGATGCAACCGATTTGCCGGGCAGCCGCGTCGCTCTCTGGGCCGGCGTTCCAGAGAGCGAACGCGGGTGTCAAGGTGTAGGTGTATTATTGTCCTCTCGATTGGTTAGTGCAGTGGTAGAGTACGAGGCGATCAACCCTAGACTGCTTTGGGTTCGCTTCAAGCTGGGGATTACAAGAATATTCTTGTTGGTGGCATATGCGCCGGTATCCTCAGCTTCATTGAGCGAACTTGAGGGGTTTTGGGAGAGTGTCAGGGATGTTCTAGGCAGTGTTAGAGGAAATGAAAAATTAATATTATGTGGAGACATGAATGGATGGGTCGGAACCGCGAGAAGTGGTTACGAAGGTGTGTTAGGTCAATATGGTGACAGAAGAGTGAATGAGGCTGGAAAGCTCATTTTGGAACTTTGCAAGGAAAGGAATTTGTTTGTGGCAAACACGATGTTTGACCACAAACAAATTCACATGTATACATGGGAGCGCATGGGAGAGAAAAGTATGATTGACTTATTCCTAGTGGATCAGCGGATTCGAAAACAAGTGATGGACACACGTGTGTTTAGGGGTGCCGACTTGGGAACGGACCACTATCTAGTAATTGCTAGATTTAGGGGTTTGTTCGTAGGATGGCGTAACCGCACAAGGTGTTCATACTTGGAATCGAATTATCGCATAAGAAGCTGGAAGCTTCAAGATCCACCGATCAGAGAGGAATATATAGAAAGGGTTTCCAAAAAGCTAGACAGTTGTGAAACAGGAAATGAAAGCGTTGAAGTATGTTGGCAGAACCTTAGGAACTGCATGGTTGAAGCTGCGACAGAGGTATGTGGTACAATGAAAAGAGGCTTTAGTAAAAAGCGTGACGAATGGTGGGATGATGAAGTGAGAGATGCTGTAGAAAGAAAGAAGAAGGCATGGCAGGATTACAAAGCCTCAGGTAAGAATAAAAGTATGAGAGAGATTAAAAAGAAAGAGTACAAGCTGCAAAAGCACCAAACGAAAGCACTGATAAAGATGAAGCGTGAAATAAACGAGAGTAAAAGAGATGAAAGGTTGACGAGCAACTTCCGGGATAACACGAAGCTTTTCTGGCGAGAAGTTAGTGATTCACGGAGTTGTTCGTCAACCTTTAGAATGAAAGGGGTGCTTTCGAAGGACGGTGAGATATTCACAAACAGATCACACGTTTTGCAGCGATGGGCGAAATTCTATAAGGAGATGTATGAATGTGATGACGCTTCTGCCTCAAGTAACAGCGACAAGCCGAGTCTTGATGTAGCAGATGGCGAAATCAGTATAAAAGAAGTTGAGAGTGCAATAAGAAGCTTGAAATGTGGTAAGTCAGCGGGAGCGGATGGAGTTACTGCCGAGATGATCAAATATGGTGGACCTCGCATCTTGGACTTGTTCTGGTTTCTGTGCAAGTTGTGCTGGAAATCGGGGGAGGTCCCAGATGATTGGCAAAGTGCAGTCATCGTGCCTTTGTATAAAGGCAAAGGTTCACAGATAGACTGTGCAAGCTATAGGGCTATCAGTTTGATTAGCTTAGGTGGTAAAGTATATGCAAAAATTTTAGCGAGAAGAATGCAAGAAAGATCCGAAAGGCTACTGTGGGAGGCCCAAGGAGGTTTTAGACCTGGAAGAGGATGCATGGATCAGATCTTTTCCATCCGCATGATCACAGAGAAGTTTTTGGCTGTAAACCAAAAGGTTTTCTGTGCTTTTGTGGACTTGGAGAAGGCGTTTGACAGGGTTGTGAGAAAGAAATTGTGGGAGATACTACCCCGGTACAATGTGAGCGGACCCTTGCTGCAGGCTGTAAAGTCTCTTTATAGAGATCACTCAGCCTGTGTGCGAGTAGGAGCCGACATGTCGCCTCGGTTTGGCATCCAATCGGGTGTCAAACAGGGCTGTGCCATGTCGGCTTGGTTGTTCAATTTGTATTTGGATAGCTGTCTCCAAGGACTGAAAGAAAGTGATATGGGTGTAAAAGTGGGTGACTTGAAGGTAAATTGCTTGTTGTACGCAGATGATGCAGTGCTTATTGCATCATCAGAAAGCGAGTTGCAGGCATTGGTCACCATTCTGAAAGACGGGTGTGAAACTAATGGTCTAAGCCTGAATGCAAGTAAGACAAAGGTTCTGGTATTTGAAAGAGACGAGGAAAGGACAGATTGCAAGATTTTCGTGAATGGAAATTTATTAGAACAAGTGTATGAAGTAGTATACTTGGGAAGTATGTTAAGTAGAGATGGTAGATACGAAATGGATGTGGAAAGACGTGTTGCTGCCGGTAACAGAATGAACGGTGCCTTAGCTGCGTTGTTGAGACGGCAGAACGTCAGCATCGCTGCACGTTTGGCCGTACACAATGCAGTTTTGGTTCCGACGCTGTTATATGGCAGTGAAACGTGGGTATTACAGAAGAAGAATGAAAGAAAGATGAATGCTGTGGAGATGCGATCTCTTCGAAGGATATGCGGAGTCAGCTTAGCTGACCGAATCCGCAACGAAGAGGTACACAGTATGGTAGGTACCAGCGAGGATGTCACAGTAAGAATGAAGAAGAACGTGCTCAGGTGGTTTGGGCACGTCGAAAGAATGAGTGACGAAAGAATGGTAAAAAAGATATACGATGGAAAAGTGTGTGGTAAGAGAGGTAAGGGGAGACCTCGGTTGACTTTCGAAAACACAGTATCGAAGATACTGGAGGAAGGTCACGTAAAAAGCATGAGGACTCCCCGGAGAGCATGCATGAAGAGGTTAATGACAGTGGACGAGGCGAAAGAGGTATGCAGGGACCGCAGCGTTTGGCGCTCCGTTCTCTCTGACTACCCCGCTAGGGATAGAGCGTGAAGATATGTATGTATGTATGTATGTGTATGCATGTTTAATTATTGTTATATCTTTGATTTTTATCAGTTTTAACTGTTATTTTACTCATGTTGCTATAATTACGTGTTAATGTATTTTTAAAACAAATATTGTCGTTGTTGTGGCTACTTTAAAAAGCTTTACATGTTAACTATTTTCATATAATTGTGTAACATTTGTCATTAAAACATGTAGTAGCTACTAGTGGTCCTTAAATAAATAAATAAATAAATAACTATGCTTTGTGATTATATTTATTGAAGAAGATGATAAAAGATTATTATAACACATAACTAATTTTTATTTTCATAATTGAGTACATCTGTAAAAAGCCAGAGAATATGGTTTAAAACAGATGAAATAGTACAGCATATCTAATATAAGCTTAGACATTATTTGATACTTTATTACACGCCAATTATTTTAAAAATGAAAACTCCAATAAATTCACTATTTTTATTGTTATTACATATATATTCATTATCATCTAGCAAGGTAATGTTACATAAAGCCTTCCTCAACAATTGATTTTTAAAGTATTAAATTCAATATTAGTATGGATTTTAAATTTTCGAGCTACAAAATTTATTTAAAATACTGACAAAAAACTGAACAAAAACGCCAAGAAGAAGCTTCGATTTTCATGTTTTTTTTACATCTATACATTTACAGCTTATTAGACTATTAAAAAGGTCGTTTTTATAGCAATGAACACACAATTTACAATTAAAATTTATATAAATAGTAGATATTATTATATGGACGCAAGTCAATATGCATAATGCTATAATTGCATTATTACTATGCAATAATTGTATTATTTAAAAAAAATAATATCGAAATTATTTACTAATTATTCGTACAATAAAACATCTTTGTAATTTAAAATTCTTTGTGATGTAAATTTCGAATATTGAACAGTCCCGGGCACAGAGCAGATTTCTATTGGTAATAAAAAAGGAATTGAGTAATGTAAAAACAAGAGTTATTATTAAAGTGTGAGTATTGTACTAACTATCAATCTAATTATCGCACGAGACTTAATATTAGTTCGTGTGGTCATTATAAAAAATAGCCTCATAGCGTCTAAGCTCTGGCTTAATGCCGACATATCGTCCCTTAGCTTCCAACACCGCTCAAGTCGAAAATTGGCGGTTTTTACTTTTTAATGCTATTCGATAGAGCGAATTATTGCGCATCTAACGATTAGTCACTCGATAAAAATTTTGACTAATTAGACTATGTTCTTTCAAAAATAGTAACAGCGCGTAAGTCAAATACCCTCCCAACACCGCTCAAGTCGTCGCACTGCCGTGTGTATCATAGCATTTACTTTGCGTTATTTGATTATATTATAACAGTTTTATGTGAATGTTATAGTTGAAACGTCTTTAAAAATAGTTTTAGTACAAGAATATGAGATATTATAACTTTTAATGTTTTTTCAAAAAAAAATATAATTTATACGACTTACTAATAATTGTTGTGATTTGTTATTTTATCACTTAATTGTACTGTAATTTATCGATATTTTATTATTATTTGTATAAAGAAATAAGATATTGTCTTGAATGTCACTCGTTATTTGTCTATCAAATAATTTAAACATTTGTAATATCTGATGTTATAATAATTTATTAATTGTTATAATTGATTATATATTTTATTATGGAATTGTATTTCAAAAATTAAATTATAATAGTAGAGTTGGCAACATTAAATTGTATTGGAAGTGGTCAACTGTGTGGAGGTATAAATGAACTAGTATAAATATTTGATTGACCATTCTTGGGAGGAACATTCTGAAGAGAACATTAAGCAGTCATGCTGTACCTTTTGTTATCTGAATTGTACTCAGTATTAATAAATG
>JAZFAU010000587.1:0-80853 GCA_037178615.1 Dione vanillae | reverse complement strand
AAGGAAATAAAAATAGAAAAATTCATATTCCCCTAGTGGGAATCGAACCCACAAACCATTCCTTTTACAAGTAGACGTTACGCCTCTACGGTCCGATAACGATGATATTATATACTTAAGTAAAAAATAATATCATTGAAATATACAACATAAAGTGGTATGCAGCTGGATGTATTAATATAGGAAACATTTTCAATAAATGAGATTGTAACAATGCGTCTTCTTGATCCTTTTACCTTTCCTTTGAGAGTCGACGCTACTACGAGCTTTCAAGATTATATATCAGATTTGGTCTTTCATTCGTAAATGCTTATGATGTAACTTTGATTATAATATTTGCTTCATTATTTCGCAATTATGTTGTTCTTTGGACATTTTATTGTTTTGTTTATTTATTATTTACTTAACAAATATAAACCTAATGAATTCGAAATAAATTCTGAAACATAATTTTAGCATACTTCTGATTTACTGCAATGAGATTTTTGTTTAGAGAAATTATGAAAAGTCAGTTATGAAGTGTCGCTATCGTTTTTTGAACCTTTACAAAATTTTCACTTAAATTTCGATTTTGGGCAGAATTTTCGCGTATTCTGAAAATTATTAAGTTTATTTAATAGTATTAGAATATTTAAACGTGACAAATCTTTATTTAGAATAGTTAAAAGCAGTAAATTAGTCACATTCTCCTTCTCTCAACGTGATAACTGCCATTAGAAGCAACGAGGCAATAAAAGCCATTCAACAGGTTCACAGCGCTTCTAGATGCGAGAGTAAGTAAAAATGGCGGACGTTATTCTATTGTGCGGCAGGGAGTGGATATTAAATATAAAGATAATAAAGAATATTTATAAGTACATAATAGTTACATAGAATTTATTTATAATTGAATTATACATAATTTATAGAATTCGAACAAAAATAGAAAATACTTATTCAGTATTTTTCTACTTTTTCTGCACTAATTATTTTCTATTTTTGATATATTTTTTTTTGTTATAAAATAAAGATATGTAGACTCAACGTTTACAATGTATGTATTTTTATCACCTCCACATTTTTTTTAAAAACCTGTAAACGCGACGGTTTGAGGGTTCGATTCCCACTCGGGGAAGGTGGATTTTTCTATTTCCATTTTCTTCGCTCTGGAAACTAGGCAAAGCGCGGCGTTGAGTTCCGCCACTCAACACGCAATGCCTCGAAAAAGGCGGAAAGTGGGGACGGAGAAAACAGGAACTAAGCAACGGAGTGTTTTAACACTAGGTTCATATGGTTCCTGCAGTTCCTTCTGCCTACCCTGCAATATGCGGGATAAAGCATGAAGCTAAAAAAATATATATTCTAGTTTAAATAATCACAATCGACATTAAATCACAAAAGACAAGATGAATTAAATGTTACAACTGTCTGATCGTTCTCTATCCGCAATTTTTTTTTATGACAATGCAAAAATTTGATGGGTGTCCACTAGACCACCACCCTCGTGTCTGATAGATAATTATTAAATAAATGCGAAATGGAGAAGAAAGTTAAGAATAACAAATAAATGATAAATAAAATTAAAATAATATGTAAAATAATGTAATTTTAAGACTATAGTGGGGTAATAAAATAGCGTTTTACTGCAAATTTGATGGTTGTGAAGGAATATATTTCCATTTACTCACAAGTGCAGCTAAGATTTTATCTGCTCATTACGTGTCTTAATTGTTTATATAAAACGAATAACAGTGTAAAAATCGTTAGAAATATAATCCGTCGATTGGTTATTAGCGAGCAATACTACAAATATGGATTGCAAAATCAACCTATGGTTACAATCTGTGGAGGAGAATTAATTATTGATAACGGCCTTAAGACACATAGTTATTTGTTGTTTTAGTATAAATTTTACAAGAGCTTAAAAAACTATGCAATTAATTTGAAATATATTTATTTTGCACGTTATTATTTATAATAATTAAAATATACAAATTATTTTCTCTTTTAGATTAACTTTCACAAAATTGGCATTAAAATTCATTAATCCCCCCTGTAATATTACACTACTATTTTCAATGTACGCTTCTGAACTATGTCATATATACATAATTAAATAACTTATACATATATGCTATTTAAGTAGCCTTGCCTTTGGCCATGTTTGATGTCCTTCAAACATTCATTGCTTTAAAACTTAAAGACCTTTTTAACGTATTCACGCTTAAATGTTTGATGTCAGTCAACACTAGCGAATACAAGTTAACCATTGTTACGAGTCTACCGAGAATATATGACTTAGAAATTTTTGAATACAAGTCATTTTAATTTCAAAATTAAAGCAGAGAAAAGAAGAAAAAAGAAAAAGAAATACTTAATGTATTTCTTTTTCTTCAAAATTAACGTACGTTCAAAATTAACTTTTTAAGTTGAGGACGACTGTGATGGATTAATAATCTGTATTAATATTATACAGGTGTGGCTGTAATGGCGACCATAATTTCAAGCATAGTATTAACTAGCCTTTATAAACTTGGAAAAATTATGAAAGAAGTAAAATTTTCAAAAATAAAAAAATATTTTTTCAAACAAAATAAACAATTGGTCCAAAATAAAACGCATTTGTAAAGTATGACGCAAGCGTACATTATACTGTCAGAGCGGGACAGAGATATATCTGTTTCTTATGGTTATTTTTTTTAAATGATAGATTGACAATGTTACATACATACATATCTTCACGCTCTATCCCTAGCGGGGTAGTCAGAAAGAACGGAGCGCCAAACGCTGCGGTCCCTGCATACCTCTTTCGCCTCGTCCACTGTCATTAACCTCTTCATGCATGCTCTCCGGGGAGTCCTCATGCTTTTTACGTGACCTTCCTCCAGTATCTTCGATACTGTGTTTTCGAAAGTCAACCGAGGTCTCCCCTTACCTCTCTTACCACACACTTTTCCATCGTATATCTTTTTTACCATTCTTTCGTCACTCATTCTTTCGACGTGCCCAAACCACCTGAGCACGTTCTTCTTCATTCTTACTGTGACATCCTCGCTGGTACCTACCATCCTGTGTACCTCTTCGTTGCGGATTCGGTCAGCTAAGCTGACTCCGCATATCCTTCGAAGAGATCGCATCTCCACAGCATTCATCTTTCTTTCATTCTTCTTCTGTAATACCCACGTTTCACTGCCATATAACAGCGTCGGAACCAAAACTGCATTGTGTACGGCCAAACGTGCAGCGATGCTGACGTTCTGCCGTCTCAACAACGCAGCTAAGGCACCGTTTATTCTGTTACCGGCAGCAACACGTCTTTCCACATCCATTTCGTATCTACCATCTCTACTTAACATACTTCCCAAGTATACTACTTCATTCACTTGTTCTAATAAATTTCCATTCACGAAAATCTTGCAATCTGTCCTTTCCTCGTCTCTTTCAAATACTAGAACCTTTGTCTTACTTGCATTCAGGCTTAGACCATTAGTTTCACACCCGTCTTTCAGAATGGTGACCAATGCCTGCAACTCGCTTTCTGATGATGCAATAAGCACTGCATCATCTGCGTACAACAAGCAATTTACCTTCAAGTCACCCACTTTTACACCCATATCACTTTCTTTCAGTCTTTGGAGACAGCTATCCAAATACAAATTGAACAACCAAGCCGACATGGCACAGCCCTGTTTGACACCCGATTGGATGCCAAACCGAGGCGACATGTCGGCTCCTACTCGCACACAGGCTGAGTGATCTCTATAAAGAGACTTTACAGCCTGCAGCAAGGGTCCGCTCACATTGTACCGGGGTAGTATCTCCCACAATTTCTTTCTCACAACCCTGTCAAACGCCTTCTCCAAGTCCACAAAAGCACAGAAAACCTTTTGGTTTACAGCCAAAAACTTCTCTGTGATCATGCGGATGGAAAAGATCTGATCCATGCATCCTCTTCCAGGTCTAAAACCTCCTTGGGCCTCCCACAGTAGCCTTTCGGATCTTTCTTGCATTCTTCTCGCTAAAATTTTTGCATATACTTTACCACCTAAGCTAATCAAACTGATAGCCCTATAGCTTGCACAGTCTATCTGTGAACCTTTGCCTTTATACAAAGGCACGATGACTGCACTTTGCCAATCATCTGGGACCTCCCCCGATTTCCAGCACAAATTGCACAGAAACCAGAACAAGTCCAAGATGCGAGGTCCACCATATTTGATCATCTCGGCAGTAACTCCATCCGCTCCCGCTGACTTACCACATTTCAAGCTTCTTATTGCACTCTCAACTTCTTTTATACTGATTTCGCCATCTGCTACATCAAGACTCGGCTTGTCGTTGTTACTTGAGGCAGAAGCGTCATCACATTCATACATCTCCTTATAGAATTCCGCCCATCGCTGCAAAACGTGTGATCTGTTTGTGAATATCTCACCGTCCTTCGAAAGCACCCCTTTCATTCTAAAGGTTGACGAACAACTCCGTGAATCACTAACTTCTCGCCAGAAAAGCTTCGTGTTATCCCGGAAGTTGCTCGTCAACCTTTCATCTCTTTTACTCTCGTTTATTTCACGCTTTATCTTTATCAGTGCTTTCGTTTGGTGCTTTTGCAGCTTGTACTCTTTCTTTTTAATCTCTCTCATACTTTTATTCTTACCCGAGGCTTTATAATCCTGCCATGCCTTCTTCTTTCTTTCTACAGCATCTTTCACTTCATCATCCCACCATTCGTCACGCTTTTTACTAAAGCCTCTTTTCATTGTACCACATACCTCTGTCGCAGCTTCAACCATGCAGTTCCTAAGGTTCTGCCAACATACTTCAACGCTTTCATTTCCTGTTTCACAACTGTCTAGCTTTTTGGAAACCCTTTCTGTATATTCCTCTCTGATCGGTGGATCTTGAAGCTTCCAGCTTCTTATGCGATAATTCGATTCCAAGTATGAACACCTTGTGCGGTTACGCCATCCTACGAACAAACCCCTAAATCTAGCAATTACTAGATAGTGGTCCGTTCCCAAGTCGGCACCCCTAAACACACGTGTGTCCATCACTTGTTTTCGAATCCGCTGATCCACTAGGAATAAGTCAATCATACTTTTCTCTCCCATGCGCTCCCATGTATACATGTGAATTTGTTTGTGGTCAAACATCGTGTTTGCCACAAACAAATTCCTTTCCTTGCAAAGTTCCAAAATGAGCTTTCCAGCCTCATTCACTCTTCTGTCACCATATTGACCTAACACACCTTCGTAACCACTTCTCGCGGTTCCGACCCATCCATTCATGTCTCCACATAATATTAATTTTTCATTTCCTCTAACACTGCCTAGAACATCCCTGACACTCTCCCAAAACCCCTCAAGTTCGCTCAATGAAGCTGAGGATACCGGCGCATATGCCACCAACAAGAATATTCTTGTAAACCCCAGCTTGAAGCGAACCCAAAGCAGTCTAGGGTTGATCGCCTCGTACTCTACCACTGCACTAACCAATCGAGAGGACAATAATACACCTACACCTTGACACCCGCGTTCGCTCTCTGGAACGCCGGCCCAGAGAGCGACGCGGCTGCCCGGCAAATCGGTTGCATCATTGCCCTTTCGCTTGGTCTCAGTCATACAAATGGCATCCAAATCTCGCTCATCCATCACATCTAATAGTTCATTCATCTTCTGGTCCATCCCTCCTCTTACATTCCACGCAGCTATTTGTAGCTCCGTCCTCCACTTCCCGCCGTTCCGGACATGGCGTGCTGGGTGGCGGTCCCCAACGCCGCATTCGTCTCCACTTGTCACACCAGCGGGGACGCACTGGTGCGCGTCGCCTCGGGGGGACGCCCTAGCAGTGTGCTCCCGTATGGTGCTCGTGGCTGATGGACTGTTGCAGCCCTAGGTAGGGCTGGCAGGGGTCGCTACGTGCAAGCCTTCCATCTTCGACCCCCAATGTTACAATGTTTATTAGTATTTTTGTAGTACGTCACTTTTATTTAATGATGTCTACATCACAGTACGTATAAATATCATGAAATGGAAAAAATGATGCTGTGCCCAAACTATTAATAATTATTAAATAGAATTTTGAATATAGCCTCGAAATATCTTCCTCTATAAGTTTTGAAATGGCCGCCCTGTCATATACACCTTGTATAATGTATTTATTATTCATTTCAATAAAAATGGTAATAATTGGAATAATTGGAAGTCGAGAATAAATTTCTGCTTTCAGTAGTTTCAGTTAGTCTTATTTGGTTTTATACATTGATAAATTAAAAACACTTTGAGATGGTCAGATAAACATAATACTTTTTAACACAAGAGAGAACAAACTACTTATAATTCCATAAATTTGCCATGCGAACTGAACGCGTTGTAAAGAGCTTAGAGCAGCGCCTGGGGCTTGCAACTCAAATGAAGGTGAGTCCGCTTCACTGTCCGAGCGTTCCTTCCACTACATAAACAAAATTAAAATGATTCTACTGGTGCCCCCTTCGAAGTGCATTAAGTCTAAAAATTTATTAGTAATACTTCTAGACACAGCGATATCTTCGAGCAAACTATAGAGAAATTTGCAGTTATTTGTGTTATATATTATACCTCTCGCTTTGACTTCAAACGCATATGAATTAACTCAAAACCAATTTCGTCATAGACTATCGTGGCGCAGAGGCGTAGCGTCTACCTGTAAGCGCAACGGTTTGTGGGTTCAATTCCTACTCGGAGAAGATAGATTTTTCTATTTCCATTTTCCTCGCTCTGGAAACTAGGCATTGAGCTCCGCCACTTAACACGCAATGCCTCGAAAAGGCGGAAAGCAGGAACTAAGCGACAGAATGCTATGCTAATGCTAATGCTTAATACTAGGTTTCTATGGTTCCTGCATTTTCCTCTGCCTACCCTGATATATGCGGGATTAAGCGTGAAGACAGAAAAAAACGAAAAACGAGTTCCCTAAAATATCTAATAAGTATCAAGAAGTAAGTCGATAAAAGTAAATTTATATTTACTTAAATATGCTCCTTGTATGTAAATTCGCATAATTTCATTGGAAATAGATACCTGATGTTATTAATTAGCTTTTAGCTAGTCGGTATTGTAATGGAGCACATTAGAGCCGCAGCCCAGTTTGATATTAGTTTCGCTAACTTAGCATATAGCATGCCAAGTTCTCAATTTGTGGCTGGGTCATTTGAATAATGCTTGCTGAGAAGGAATGGAAGATATGTTTTGTGTTCTATATGCGTGTTGTGGATACGTTAATTATATTTTTACTATATATTTAAAAAAAATTATGACAAATATTAGATTTATATAATAATGCTTTCTTAGTAAATTTATTCATTTTTTATAGTTCTATAATTAGTTATATAATAAAGTTAGAAAAGTCTTACGTAGGTTTCTTTGAGATAGCAATATTTGTTTTTTTGAATATTTTTCAACTCATTATTTAATACTATATCATTTAAAAACTATATTCGTTAAGTATAGAATAGCTAAAAAAATATTAACATATGTTTGTTTATTCCAGATTATAATCATCCGAAATGCGATGGAACGCAGCTGCAGCGGTGAGATGAGAGGGTGTACCATAGAAATATGTAGCAGTACCATGGTGTAGCTAGAAGAAAACAATCGAAAACAGATAACAAGCGCTATGGAGGTGAACGGGACGGAGACTCGAGGCGAGGAGGCTGTGACGCTCGCTTTGAGTGTGACCGTTACCGTCATCTCCGCCATCGGATTACTACTCAACGCCTACATCCTGTTCGTTATTGTTATAACTAAACAGGTAAAATATTATATAAGGTACATTTAAAAAGTTATTTTATAATATACCACTCTATTTATATTATGAACTTTAGATATGAAAAGTAGAGGAAGATATTTGTATATGCATGACGAAATACCAATATCGTCAAGGTTTTTATACTGATGCTCTTAGCTATAAAGCTTTTATGTGGAGATTTTACACGATCATTCTAACTCAAGCTATAGATTAGATATATGTGGAAGAAACATAATTTCTGTGTTTTTGCTAATTATTTGCTTCTGGCACTACGTGAAAGCATGTTATAATTATTTTCATAGATTGAATACGTAAATTGCTGTTGTTGCATATTTAGGGCAGGGTATATTGAAAATAAATCTTTTGACGTAAAAGTGGTACTATTTTTAGTAAACTAAGCAAATAGTGTTAAATTTTACTCTTTTTCTGCTGTGTATATAAAATTGCCGCTCACTTGGTAATTACCTACTTAAATGTATTACGTTACTTCCAAGCCTTTTTTAAGTCCACTTAAGACTTTTAAAATTCTTATTTTTTAAAATTCTTAAAGAGCTCGGACAACTGGGAAATAAGAGAATCAGAAGTAACCTAGTCTATTAGGTCGAATATAAAGCCGTATGAGGTGGAACAATATATCTGTGGTGGTGATATATCAGTATATACTTTATGTATTATCATTAACAAAAATCAAATTTCCTATCGTCGTTTATGTATATTTTAAAGTAATGTTTTGATAATTCCATACACATTATTGTAAAGGGTTTCAAAAATAAACAATAAAACAATGTTTTTTTTTTGAAACCTTTCAGGAATATCTAATTTAGACTAGCGTTCTCCATATTTTTTTCGTTCTCTCAAACTTTGTGTAATTTATACTTTCTTATAAGTAAATAAATAATAATTATTAAAAAAAAATGTGAGCGCACGAGGATTACCAAAGAGTTGTTTACATGAAAGTGCTATAAAGTAAGTGGGCGAGGGATCGAAACGCTATAAAACTAAATATCGTTGTTTGAATATAATAGTAGGCTGTTGGGATGAAAGATTCACGATATTTGACTTCGTGGGGCGAACGAAAGTGAATGTAGTCGTGTTTAATAAAGTAGCATTTTGAATGAAGCGGTTTACTCAGAAATGTATCTGACGAATCGAATATTGATAGGACGGCTGACGGTGTTTTTTCATTATGTACCGAGTAGGTTAGTAGGGACCAGATAAGAACAGGAATTTTGTGACAGGCGTAATAGAAATTTTAATCATAAAATAACTATATTCATATAAAGTATTCAATAAAAATATTTTATATTATATAATTTATTTTATTTGCATTATCTACAGGCATTTTTACCTAAAATTTATACTACTCACTGTCGTTTTGTCAGCAAGTTATTTAAATGATAACTTTAATCTTAATTATAAGTTCAAAACAGGTGTTAATATTTCAGATATCCATTACTTATAGTAATAGTTTTTTTTTACGTTTTCATTTTTATTCTCTAACAGTTGGGTATGGTACATAATACATTCAATTCAGAGTCTAAGGACTGACAGCTGTTGTAGTTGGTTACTTCGAAACGACCACTATTATATCTATCATCCTGGATATACTTTATACTTTTATTAGAGATTTCTTCTTTACGAAACAATTTTACTAAGAACAGTATTATGCTTTACAACATTAATACCACTAAAGCATAGAAATATAGACTAGTAAAGATATATGTACAACTTAATATCGATATTTATCATTCTTTGCCTCTGTAGGAGCATATAGTAATAAATATCGATATTAAACTGTATTTATCTGAATATATTATTTCTTTGAGAGAGCTGACAGTCGACTCGTCTGTGATCGTTTCAATAGGCAATATCTCTTTCAGTCCATACTCCGCACGTAAGTATTGCGTCATTTTATCCCCTTGTTGAACTGACAAACGGATTATATTGTAGGTTAAGCTTCATTAAAATCGAAAAATACTTACTGTACAGATTAATATTAAGTGTTTGCTTTCCTATATCAATGTTGTGTAACAATTTGTGCTTTTAGATCATCTAATTAAGAATAACAGAGTTTTTAAAAAACATGAAAAACCAGGATATCATCAAAAAATGTTAAATATAATTTTTGTTATATTATGTTACAGTTATTTTATTTAAGTTTAAAGTACTGCAGACACAAGAAACGACGTAAATTGCTGAGCAAGCGCCTGCTAAGCTAAGATTAGACGTCGAAACGGCGGATGATTAGGAACGTTTCGGCTGAAGTGCGGATATTGCATTTAATATTTACTTACTTGCTCAGGTAGTTCAATTTATTATTTATATTGACAACGGAGCGAATCAAGAAGAATAAGCACAGTTAAAGTTATATTATTTAGACTCCCATGGCGCAGTAGCACAACTTTGGTGGATTCACTTCCCACTTAGCGAAATGATTTAAATTGAAAATTTAAAAAGACAAAAGACAAGACGTTGAATTTTGTTACTTAAAAATTTTTTCGTTTGGGGAAGAAGATGTCTTTAACTTCTTAGATCTCCTTTGCCTACCCTTCTATACCTATATGGAATGCTGGTTAAACTATTAAAATATTACTTATTTTTTGTGCCTGTAATAGCAACACTTTCGTCTGGAGGATGACAATGAGCTGTACACGTTCCAAATTATAATGGTCCATTAATGCATATTATACTAGCTGACTCCCATAAGATATGCATCACAATTACTATGTTTAACGCAAATAAGTTATATTAGGAGCAAGAATTAAGAATTCATTGTATGTTGTATTATGTAAACTAAATATATTGTAACTTTTAATAATTTTACCTTCCATTTCCGAAATCTTCTTATTTTCAATGTTAAGTATTAATTTAGAAAATTATTCTACTTTGGAAATTGGTCGCAAGTAATATGCGTGTAGCATATTATTATTATAGTAATTGTTTTTTACTTTAGTCCAGAATAAGAAGATTTTAAGCAAGCTTGGACTTAGTATTCTGTGTGGTCCTCAAGTCCCCTTTTTTCTGGAGTCACCGACTATTATTCGGTAAATATAAAAACATTTCGCAGCAAGTCCTCCAAGTCACTTTGTTTTGGTACGTTGCTCATAGTAACTGAAATTAGTAATCAACTCCAAAACATACTCATAGTGATAGGATTTTGCAAAATTTCGTTTTAAATAGCACTTATGGTCTTAAAAGTATCTTCATACAAAATTTGACAGCTGCAGTAACGAAGTTTCATACAAATGATCCACTCCGAAAACTACTTTTGAAAATCACAAAATCCTGTCTTAATAAGTATATTGATCCTTAAATAATTTCCTATGCAAAATTTGACAGTAGGTCTCGTATTTTCAAAAGTTTCGTGATGAGTGAGTTAGTGAGTCAGAGATTTAATGTCATTATAACATTTCACTACTTTTATGTAATATAAGAAACGAAACTAGTGTGAATAATTTATTTTATATATAGTACTTAGGAATACTTAGGAATAAATAAAATTCACACAACTAAAAACTAAATTTCAAATAACATACTTACGTTATTTGTAACATTATGGTATATTAAACACGTTTCCTCATTTATTATTATTACCTTTATTATTAAACTTAGTGATACGATTAAGAAATACTAATTTAGTTATAAGTTGTAGTCATTTTTGTATCACAGTCACAAATTTCATGTTTTGAACAAACACTGCATATTATTCTATCTATCATCTATTTTATTTATTTAAAGCTTAAGTTCGACTTGCATAATAAACGAAGAGAATGCTTTTATTATTTGAAAAAAGTACTTAGGATACGAATAAAATTCAAAAGACCTCTTTAAAAAGTAAAAGAGCTTTAGTCATTTAGCAGTTAGCGACCCGTTTGTATCTTATTCGTGTGATCACTGTTCTCGGATATAACAAATTCAAATTAAATAAAAACATAAATAAGAAATTAGTTATTCAAAAATAAGTAATAAAAGAGGACCGTCGTGACGCAGAGGCGTAAGCGTGTGCCTGTAAACGCGACGGTTTGAGGGTTCGAATCCCCCTCGGGGAAGATGGATTTTTGTATTTCCATTTTCTTCGCTCTGGAAACTAGGCAAAGCGCGGCGTTGAGTTCCGCCACTTAACACGCAATGCCTCGAAAAAAGGCGGAATGCATGGACGGAAAAGCAGGAACTAAGCAACGGAGTGTCTTAACACTAGGTTCCACGGTTCCTGCATTTCTCTCTGCCTACCCTGCCATGTGCGGGATAAAGTGTAAAACTATTAAAAAAAAGTAACACAAAATTCATTTTTTAACATCATAGAATTTACCACTGCTTAATTAAAGTTAATGCCTCAGACGTGACAAGCGGCGTAAGAAGTTCAGCGGACAGTTTTTTTTATATGGTCCTTAGAATTAATATTAAATTTTATTATTTTTTATTTTTGGAAACATTTTGTCTCTAAAACATAAGGAAAATTCGAGGTATACAGCTAGTAACTCGATTATTTACCAAATATAAAAGTTTAGTAAACACAAAAATATTAATTTAATAAATATTTTATTGTACGCAACGACAAAACATGCTTCGACAAAAAGGTACACATTACAGATCATAACTACGGAGACAATAATTTAATTAAAAGATTCGACGTTGTTAAAAAATTCTTGACATCCGTGTATTCATTCTTATCGGTGAATATTTCAGAGTCTGAATCAACAGAAGTTACACTAGGACCATTCAGTTTGAGTAGGCTTACTATTTTTAAAGTGGTATCTTCAAGAACATTTGCTTTATTTTTGTTTGCTTCATGTATAGCACTAAAAAGATCATAATGTCTCTTCTTGCGTATTGGTATTCCTTTAATATCTTCATCGTAGTCGTCTTGCGGTTTCTTAATACGTGTTTTTATTTTCTTTAAAAAATCATCTTCATTTACCCTGAAATAAATGTTAATTAAGTAATTAATTCGATTAGTAAAATATGTATGTATTGAATAAGAAGATTGTTATCATCTCACCCTGGTCCCTCTAATGTATCACCCATAAGCTTCTCTTTGAATATTTCCATTTCCTCGTCTATAGATTTAGGTACGTTAGCCTCAACTGTTCTCGATGGTATGAAAGGTGTTCTTGTAGTAGTAGTGGAAGGTCTAGTATTATATATAATTTTTGCCTTATTTGGTCTTGCGGGACCAGCTCTTGGTGTAACAGGAGATGGATGTGTGAGTACTATAACGTCATCTGTATACAAAAAATTTGATGGCAAATTTTCTTTAGGTTGGTTTGCATTCCATTTTAATTGTTCATATATATTGTCTCCCGGTACCGCTTGACGGAGAGAATTATATGGTGAAGCGGTTTCAAAAGGGGGTATATCATATTTCATGGCACGTCTACCACTAAGATCAGATCTTGAATGATCAGGATTTTCGTTGGGCATCTGTGGCTAAAAACATTGGACACTGTGAAATACGTAATATTTAATAAAAAAAATCATTGTCTGTTTGGTGAAGTACCTTCTATTCTCCATTGACATTCGACGCGCTGCAGCCTCTTTCCTCATATTAATGACGCCTTGCAATGCTTTTAGTTGGTCAATTGATCCCGGAGAGTATTGCTCCATTATCTATATTTTTCGCAAATTTAATAAAATACTATTTACTTTTAGTTTTTATTTTTTTTTAGCTTCACGCTTTATCACGCAAATTGCAGGGTAACCAGAGGGAACTGCAGGAAACATATAAACCTTGTGTTAAGATACTTCGTTGCTTAGCCCCTGCTTTATTCTTCCCCGCTTTCCGCCTTTTTCGAGGCATTGCGTGTTGAGTGGCGGAACTCAACACCGCGCTTTGCTTACTTTCCAGAGCCAAGAAAATGGAAATCGATAAATCCATCTTCCCCGAGTGGGAATCGAACCCTCAAACTGTCGCGTTTACAGGCAGACGCATAAGCGTCTGCGTCACGACGGTCCTCTTTTACTATTTATTAATACACCTATCCCTCGATTAACATGGTAGATAAGTTCCTGAGAAAAACATGCAAATTAAAAATAAGAAAATTTTCAAGTTAACACCTTGTAAATGAAATAGATTGCAAAAGCTGCAGTTAATTATGATTTTTGTTTAATATTTTTAGGTGTATATAGAAATAAAAATAAAATGCATTGACAGGTTAAAATATGCAATATATTACTTTGTAATTTTTTTATTTTAATTAAACCTAAATTTTACTTTAATCACAGCCGTTAATTTATAATCATGTAAATTATGCACTCACTTTTAACTTACAAATATTGAAATTTAAATCTTTTTAAACTGTGAAACTTTCACCCAAATACAATTTATCGTACATAAAACTTTAAATTTATGCGGAGAAATACAGAAACAGGATGCGTTTGCAATAAGTCTGCACATAAGTTCGAGATTCCTCGTGAGATATGTACACAGCGCACGTGTCTAATCACAGGTAGCAATTTAGAAGCGGATAAAAAAAAAATTACTTGGAAAATCGTTGTAAATAAAATTACTCTGTAAATTGGGGGGATAGGTGTATTCCTACAATTTTTAATAATGTTCCGAACGATAAGTAGAAAAACATATATTTAGAAAACGCTTTAAAAATTATAAAGTATCGAGACTCGAATCTTCATACGGAATTGAAACTATTTGAATTTGTTATTTGTTCATATTATATTATAATATTTAAAGTATATGATATTATACAAAAATGACCTTAAATCAGTGAATTAGACATAATTACTTAAAAAAAGATTAGCTTAAATCGTCAAATACATCGCGCACTGGCTCTTCTGAAGCAGTAATTACCGACGAAGGAAAAGGCGCTTTTGCTGTCACCTCATTAGAGATCCTGCCAAAGTTTATTTCTGTTCCTTAGGAATCATATATTGAGTCGTCAAGCCGACGTCTGACTTCAGCGGTTGTTTGTTGATTACACGTCATCAGAAGCAGTTTTACAACTGTAATAAGGATGAACATAGATTAAATTATATTGCCAATTTAAAAATATTTTACTTATGTAATAAACCAGGATAGACACGAATACATACAACGGGAATGATTTTAATCAAAATTATCAGTGTGTAATGAGTTGCACAGGGCGTTATTTAAAAAAAAGAATGAACAAACAGTTTTACCCACACCTAGGTACTTTTGGCCTATCCACCTGTGTGCGTAAAATAAATAAAGTAAATCCGCATATGAAAAGTTTTCATCCGATTGTATTTTGTGTCACTTTTTATTGAACAATAGAAATAAATAAAACAAGATTTTTGCTATAGTAGGAGAATATTAGTTAACCTATCATCAGTAAAGAGCCAACTATTAAGAGTAGACGACGGTTGTTTTCTCCAATATGGCCATCTACAGTTGATGTCCACGTCGCCGCCAATCCAGTCATCAGCAATTTCATCGTCAAACTACATCGTTTTAGTACACGGCAAACATGGGTGTCTGTAAAACTAAGAGCATCGTTTATTGTTCGAAAATTATTATTTATAAAAATTATTTGACTTTGTACCATATAGAGTAATAAATTCTAAAGTTACCTAATATTTTTATAGTTAAAGTGAAAAGTTCAATGATCAAAATTAGAAAGGATTGAGGACTCCCAGCTATGGCTAGGAGCAGAAAAAGTTACCAAATATATAAAAACAACCTCTTCAAAAAGGGGGCCCCCCCATGTACTCGACTAAGGAGTAGTTGTAGGCCGAGGGCGGCACGCCGGGACATGGACAGTGTTGACGTGAGAGCAACAAACCTGCCCCCCCCCAGAGCTAATTAACGGCAGGACTGTGAATGTCCATAATCTGAAAGGAAAAAAAGTTTGTAAAAATAAAAAAAAAACTTTGTAAAATTTAAAATAGTTTAATAGGACTTGAAGAACATAGAACAGATTAATAAGTATTGAAAACGTTATAATTTTTATACAACCGTGATTGAAAATACCAAATATAATGAACTAATAAAAAAGGGTATTATATTTTTATAAAAAATAGTATTGGTTATCCGTCCGCCGAAACAAGCCTTACGATGCTTAAAAAAACTCTATGATTGAATTTCTTTTTTACTTAAAAAGCTTCTCCTTTCTAGACCGGGCTATAAAACTAATTAAATTATTGGTTTTACTCTATAAAGAATGAAATCGGAATATTGAGATTAAATATCTTAAAAAAGCCTAGCTAAAAAACTTCGGCAAGGAAACACAGTTTTAGAAAAATTATATTATTATATGGTAGGGACAGTTTTCAATTGACAAACAATATAAAACATTAAAAAACGAAGGCCCTTGGAGTACAGTGGGAATGAATTGTAACAATCTGGTTCAGGGAATAATTATATAATTATTATAAATAGTTTTAATGCTCTGCTTTGCACCGACAAAACCGCGCGTTGTTAAGTTCCCGCTCAGCACAATATCTTCCCGAATAGCAGCAACTAGTAACCGAGATTTTCTTTTTCTCCTTGCTTGTAAGCCTCAGTGACAACAGGTGTGTAAATAAAGTAGCTTAGCAAGGTTCGTAAGTTCACGCAAAAAAGTCGAGCAGAGTCTAATATCTAAAAAAAGTCACTATAGATATACTTGGGGCATACCAAAAATCTATATATTTTGAATGGATCTGGATATGTAATAAAAGTAGTGTTATTAAAATATTTGTAGTTGCTACAACAATTAACTATAGAAATTATTTGGAAGAAGTCGTATTGTTCTGTCTTTATTAAAATATTGTCATTTGGCGATATTAATGTTATGTAATATTTTACAAGGACTTGGTTATCTCTAGAAATTATCATGAGTCGTGTGAAAGACTTTCAGAACAGTTTAAAGACTTATATATTATACTAAAGTACATCGCGGATTATGGGGAGGATTTACGTCACAAAAAGTTAGCAGGATGGAGAACTAAGGAATAGCGAAAACAGCGGAAAATCATGAAGTAAAGTGGAACTTATAGAAAGATTTCAAAAAACTTATCAATAGATTGACCGGACATATTTCTAATGGAAATTTCATGAAGTCTTGTGAGGCTTGAAGCTTATGGTTATAAATTTTTATTTGTATTATATGATTAGACATATGCTTATAAATATTAGTAATAATGAATACCAAGGTAGAAATAGATAACATGAATGTTGAGTTGTATTAACTTTTGAAAAAGATCGCTCATCCAAACCAACAACATGAACCATGCAAACATGGTATTACGGCAGGATGGAGTAATCACCAGTGAAACTAGGAAATAAGAACGTGTCATTAAGTATTTAATACATAACTAAAACTAGATGAAACTTCTGTAAAACACCGAATGTGTTTGGAAGTTTTTTTTTATAGGTTCGGTACAAAAAAGATTAAAAAACGGAATCCTCACAGGTAAATATAGTTTAAGGATACACTTCAAAATTATAGTTAATGTTTTTTAAAGTAAATTTCAAAATTAGTAAATATGAATAACTGTCCAAATATGTCAGCACAGTTTCTTCTAGTATGGAAAAGATTTGTGGCGTTATCAAGTGAGTTTAATAACGAATAGATGAAGTGGATGGTAGAGGGACTATGAGTATTTAGCAGCACTTAATTTGTTGCCGTGACTTTTGTAGTCATTGGTTGATAATAAAAACCAAACAACTATAGGATCCCGATTGATGTAGCCAAAAAAACAAAGATGAAATTAGGACATAAGGAAATTAAACACTGAACGTCAAGGACACTGGCAATAGAGCGCAACGTATGCTGTAACGAGACGTCTGGGTTCGATCCAGTCGAGTTCCGCCACTCCTCAAACCAATGCCTCGAAAAGGGCGGACAAGTGGGGGACGGAGAGAACGGGACCTAAAACAACGGAGTGTTATTAAACACTAGGTTTCCCATGGTCCCGGCTAGTTCCCTCTGAATACCCTCCTTGTGCGGGATAAAGCGTGAAGCTAAAAAGAAAACAAAAAAACTTAAGTTATTAAGGACCTTTCTGAATCGTCGTGTACAAAACATTAGTGTATTGACCATTAAGGTCAATTCAAGAAATTTTAGAGGGAGCCCTCGGTGTGCGTGAGTGGAAATTCACACTTGAGTGATATTAAATATATACGCAAAACACCATTTATTTTTATTTTTAAGCAACATATTGTCTACAAATTGCTTATATTATTGGCAAAATATTAAAGATCATTTTTATTAAATCACAAACAGTCTAATAAATTTGCTAATTTTACTTTTTGTAGATAGAAGTTATATATATATTAGAAAGAACTGTTGTTAATAAAGACATATAACTATATAAGAGTTTATTCGTGCGCACACAACATATAATTGTACATAGGCCAGTTATAGTAGCCTTCTTAGGACATAGCATGGCACCTGATTGTCTGATTATCATCCAAGAGGTTGAATATTACGATTTCATTAGGGAGCCAATTTACATTCACCATAGATTGACAGGATATATAAATTTACCACGGGGACAGCATTACGTTGCTACGTACACGAGATTCAAATAAACGTTATTAAATGTTGTTTTTCCATGGAGATATGTTAATTCACCTTCAAAGGAATCTTTAAAATATAAAAAAAACGTTTTTTTTAATTGCAATAGATGAAGTATGATATATTCTAGGAAAAGTTCTAGTGTACCGAAACACTTTAAGTTTCTTTATTAAAAATTAATGCAGTTTGGCATATATGTTAGAAAACAGTCATTTAATTTTGGACTCTAGGTTCCTTATAGATACCAAAAATAGTTTGGCCAGGATTTGAACTTAGTATTTACGGTTTATATTACTACTATACACAGGTAATTTTATAGTACCATTGAAATCAATTCGTTTATTGTCATGCCAACAATTAACACTCTACAAGCGCCGCTCTTGATCCAGTTATAAATCCTCTTTATCTGCTTTGCACTGAAAGTTAAATGAACTAGTGATGCCCTAAATATTATGCTATGCTGTTGAATAGTTTTAAAAAACTGTTAGCCTACCTATTTTTTGGTGTCCATTTACTTTATTTCAGTTGCGTTTTATTGACTACTTGATAAAATAGACATTTTCGAGCATAGATCACTGAACAAATGTTCTTAATTATTCTGTTATGATTTTCACCGAAAAAAGATGGAGGAGTTGAATTAAATAAATAAATATTCAGGTATTATTTTAACGTTGACCGGACTATTTGCAAAAAAAAAACAAATCGTGTAAGCTGACATACAGCAAAATACGGCAAGTCCACTCTACGTTCAAGACCACTGATTTAACACCGCTATTCAACTATTGGATTAAGTCATTATATCACTTAGGCAGTTAGCGCAATAGTCTGGTTTTATACGCTATCGTGCAATATATATATATATTTATATATATATATATTATATATATTATATATATATATATCTTATATATATATATATATATACATATCTATATCTCTATATAATATTTATATTATATAATATACTATCTCTATATATAAATTATGTATATAGGAGTATTAATGAAATAAGAAAAACTGCGTTCACTGAATACCAAAAAAATGTATATAGTATATAGGAAACCACGCCTGATACAGACAATGTATATTGAATAATATAGGGTAGGGCTGTGCCGCATTGTGGAAAGCGTGCTGAGGGGGAGGTTATTTAATTAATTATTACGTTATAGTCGGTTGTAGGATATAGAAATTGTACAGTACCGTATCGTCATGATTCACAAACAAAAACAATGATTGTTCACGGCCCGTGAAGTGTCACATGAGTATTTTCCACTAGGGGTTACTTGCACTATTATCTTTTGTAGGTGTCTTGTCAGGTCTCAATATCACGAGGGGATACACAAAAGGGAAATCAACATAAGGCCTATGAGGGAGGGAAACATCACACCGCGAATTAATATTAGATCAGGAAGACGTGCGTGCTCGCGTCGGCCGTGACAGCGTGCCCCCTTTACACCAATCGGACAAACTAATACTTACTAACTACTCGCCGCCGGGAGGTGGCACAAAGATCCTTTGACGACAACCCGCGCGGGGTCATTCGCAGGGGCGCCTACAAATTAGGAATAAACTAGCCCCGCCCCTTAACATCTTAATGTTTACGAGGGGGGGAGGGGGAAAATGGGAAAAAAGAAAAACTACCACTAGGTAGATCGAACTAAGTTGGTTAAGGCTCTCTTTAGGATACCTGTCGATGTCTTAACATCGACCACACGCCCAACACCTATCTGTACCAGGATAAATTTGGGCCACATGCGACCACGTCGCCACTTGTAAAGGGGGTAACATTATATCTTGATGAGGGACTAGATCCGCCTACTGTTGGAGGGGAATTCCTGGAATAGTCCACTTCTGCCTAGTCTGCAGAGTGTTATAGGTACTCTAAACTCCACCGCGTAACCAAAAAATGTGAGTTATCTGTTGCACCACTTGAAGAAAACGGGTTTTTTATCTTTTTTATTTAAATCGATTAATTTTACATTGTTTATAGGGATACTCCGGCCACAAGCACTAAGAGGTGGCCAATCAAAAAATCCTAGGCGTCAAAACTTCTAGGGTCGTTAGGGTTCATTAGATAAAGGGACAAATCGGCCCGGGAATTTAATACGCTTCAATTTTAGCAAAAATCGTGGTTTTAATTCCTCGAACGTAAAGGAATGTCATAAACGACCACCGACTCTGATGATTCATCTTTGTCAAGAAAGCTTGTGAGAGGTCGTCGTAGGGAAGCCGCAAGGAAAAACGATACGCGCTAACGCGATAAGGATTCAGATAGTCCCAAAGGGTAGTAAATTTCGGGTTTTATTTATAATCTCACCATCGTTTATATAAGGGGTAGTTACGCAATCAATTGGGGGGTTGAGAGGTTCTTCGGACCTTCCAGACTTTATCGATGAGCCCGGGTAAGGAGATTCCAGTCATGGGGGGGCTCTCATTCAACCCGTAATTCAGCCACAGCGAATGGACCGCCAAACAATATAACCAAAAAATTGTAGATTAAAGCAGTAAGGGCCGTTAAAAGTTAAATATTTTAGCCCCTGTAATAATAAAAGCGCGCCGACGAAAAAACACGTCAGACCCCAATTAGTATATCCTAGCGGGCCAGGCGATGATTGGTAGGGTCAGCAAGGGAAAAAGCATACAGGAAAAAAAAACACAGACTCAGGGAACTCAAATCAGGATGCGTAACGGCAATAATTATAACCATAGCAGGGTGACACCTCAGGGAAGGAATCATACACCGGTTTAAACACAGGGAAATAGAAACCAAGGGAAACCACTAAAGGATATACTATGCCACGACAGGGCACCAGGCGGGGGAGATGGTCAAATTGAGGTAATTAACAAAAGGATCGGTCTGTAATGAAGGCAAACCCTGGGCACGGTATCACATACGGCACGCGCTTCAATAACATAGCCATAGCAGTTTTTTAACGTGTAATTTAACAGTAGGCAATAATATAAGGGAATGGGGTGAGATATTAAGGCAAGGGGGAAGGGTCTGAGGAGCAATAAAAAGTATCTAGCTATGGGGTATATTTCTCTATTATAGGAATTATCCACGGATATCTATAATATTTTCAACCTGGTCTATATTTAAACTGTCTAGGTTGGGGCAGGAGCATTTTTCCTCGCGGGGGGAGGAGAAGCTCTCTGGGAACTGTCGTTGGCGGGAGGCTGGAAGTTGCGAAGTGGGAATATTCTGATGCTGGGACCCCAGGACAGATGGGGACCGGAGGTAGAAGAAGGAAGGTACGCGATAATTGCGTTTATTAAATTTGGCATTACAATTATAAATTTGCGATGGATGAGGTAGGATACATTGGGGTTACGGGATCATTAAAACATAAGCCATAGTGATGGGATGAGCGACCGAAGGTTTGGAACATTGTAATCCCGCTTGCACTTAAGAATTGGATGTTTTGTCCAAAAAACCTATAACATCAACCGGGAAAGTTTTACCAATCTCGATATTTCTCTAGGAGAATAGCTCTAAATTCAGGACATTCAACGGAGGTGGTAAGGAGGAAGAGGAAGCACTCGACAGGTAACTTTTTTTTACTATTATTTTATTACAGGTAAATTTGTTGTCTATTTATTTAACATAGCAGGGAAGGAGGAGGAGCCGCAAGGGGTACGTATGTTTAGGGACAGTACTTTTCATAATTTCGTCAGGTTAGAATCTACAAGGGAGGTGTTGCCCTTCACGTGTCATGGTGTGGACGACATTCGTCTTCAAAAAGGTAATAGATTTTTAAAGGTAGGTAATTCATTAGCGTCACCGCCATAAAACCGCTCAAAACGGGATTTTCAAATCAGGAGGGAAGCTAGTAAAAACCATTATATGTACTAACATGGGAAGGCACAATAGGATACGGGTTATAAATCTAAAAACGCTCTAAACAGCGATAGGCAGATAACAAGGGGTACAAAAAAGGCAGCGCGCAAACCTCGTAAATTTATTTCGAAATATCCGGAAGGGTAAGTATCTGGGTTAGTAGGATCAGCAAGAACACGTGTATTGTGATACCGCTGTTTCAACAAACTCACTGAGCACTTCATAGTTGCTTCTTCACTTTTAATGTAGCAACAACCGCTTAGTCATATGCTAAGGACCAACTAAGTAATGCAATTTCATGTCGGGGGTTAAATGGTGTTGGAATCTACTACAATGTCCAAAGCCTGATCAATAAAATGTATCCAGGAATCAGGCCGCCATTCAAAATTAGGTATAGGTAAGTCGGTGGAATCTATTATAAAGTTAAGGTTCGCCAGTATTTAAAATGTTACTACGCATTTACGGGTGTTGTACTGGCAATGACAGGATCAAATACGGGAGCAGGTGGGCACAACTCTAATTGACGCACCGGAGGTCGTCTATTTTCTTATTTACTAAACGCACTTCCCTTTTACAGAACTAATTTCTTGGTAATCGATTCGCCGGGTCTAACCCACCCAGGAAGCACTGAGGACGCGTTTACAATGATTACAATGAGAATCTAAATCCTTGAACCAAAAAAATATAATCTAGGTATTTCAGAAGTGCCAAGAAGTGCGAGTTTCAAGCACAAATCCATCGGAAACAAAGGCGTACCCACAAACCTATATTTTTTTCTATATTCTGCGCTTTCCGTACAATAAGGTTTTTTTTTTTTTTTTTTTTTTTTTTTTTTTTTTTTTTTTTTTTTTTTTTTTTTTTTTTTTTTTTTTTTTTTTTTTTTTTTTTTTTTTTTTTTTTTTTTTAATTGACTACAATTAAGGCTTAAGCTTCATTTCATAAAAATAAAAAAAAGGTAACATAAAATTGTAGGGATATTTGTTTAAGTAAGTAGTTTTTTAAGGGAAATTATATTAACATCTTTTAACTACCTTCACTTTAATTTAAAACGGATAGGTAATAACGTAAGGCGTAATATTCTAAAATAGATGTCACCTATTAATGTGTCTTATTCTAATTTTTATATTTAATATAGAAAATTATTTCATATTATTTATAGATTTACACATTATACATTCCCCCCTACACATATAGATTCATATTATATGTATACAAATTTCAATAACATTATTTTTAAAAATCGATGCGACACGTTTTAAAAGGTTAGGAATCAATTAATATTTGTATTATGCGGTAGTTTTCCAATTAAGAGCCAAATCAATACCAAAACGGAAATAACAACTGTAATCACAGGGCCAGGGGCAGGAACTACCTAACATCAGGGGGACTCAGAGGGATTAAACGACGCTCCTTAAGGGACCCAGAGGGGATACAACCACGCTCTACTTAAGGGGCCCAGAGGGTGAAAACTACTCTCTGCTACCAGAAAATGTAATAGTAGTTTTAATGAATATAATAAACTGCTTCTTGCTACAAAAATTATATAGTATATATGGAAAACCACGCCCTGCTACAGAAAATGTATATTGAATAATATAGGGTAGGGTGTGCCGCATTTGTGGAAGCGTGCTAAGGGGGAGGTTATTTATTAATTATTTACTTTATAGTCGGTTTTAGGATAATAGAAATTGTACAGTACCTTATCTTCATGATTCACAACACAAACACTGATTGTTCACGGCACGTGGAATGTTTCACATGAGTCTTCTTCACTAGGGGTTACTTGCACTATTATCTTTTGTAGGTTTGTCTTTGTCAGGTTCAATATCAAGAGGGAATACACAAAAGGGAAATCAAATAAGGCTGAGGGAGGGAAAATCACACCGCTAATTAATATTAGATTCAGGAAGGACGTGCGCTCGCGTCGGCCGTGACACGTGCCCCCTTTACTACCACTCGACAACTACTACTAACTACTCGCGCCGGGAGTTGGCACAAGACTTTGACGACAACCCGCGCGGGGGTCATCGCAGGGGGCGGCACAAATAGGAATAAACAATATATATATATATATATATATATATATATATATATATATATATATATATATATATATATATATATATATATATATATATATATATATATATATATATATATATATATATATATATATATATATATATATATATATATATATATATATATATTCTCGTGCGATAATTACTACTGAAGTATAATAACAACTCTTGATTTTATATAATACAATCCTTTTTATACAAGCAAAAGAAATATAGCGCAATAAAAGAATAAACATTTCGTAACAGATGATCGGCCATATACTGGTACATTATGTGTATAATCTTAACATAGTTTGTCTATATTTAATCTACTCTATAGTCATAGTAAAGTTACTTATCTCTCGAGTGACAAATTGAGAAAAAGTGACGGCGTGGTGATGAAAAATAAAGTCGTCTAATCCTTACAGCGCTTGACAGCTTTTTTATTTACTTTAAAACTTAAGCATAATATAGTATACTTATTTTTTATGTTTTCAAACTTTCTCCCGCACATGGTAGGGTAGATAGAGGGTACTGTCGGAACCATAGGAACCTAGTGCTAAGACACTTCGTTGCTTAGTCCCTGTTTTCTCCGTCCCTGCTTTCCGCTGTTCCACCGCGATTATAGCTAGACGCTACACCTCTGCGTATAAGTAATATAGTACACATAAAGAAAAATATATGTATACAACATTCATCTACGAAATAAACATAAGTTAATTAGAAATTACAAAGATATATCTAAGATCGCTTTTAGGCTTTCCAGAATATGGAGCATAAAGCTTATAGACTAAGTTTTACATTGTAAAATATTCTTGAATTCAAGAAGTTACTGGGTATGTTCAAGTTAACGTCTGGCATTCCACATTGTTTCTCGAAAGCTAAAATTAGTGCAGGAATGTTTTAATATATTAGATTGTTATATGGCCGTTCTGAGAGAAAAAGAAAAAAGAAAAGAAATTTTCTTTAAATTAGAATATATTTTCCAATGACAAATGAATTCATATAAATCAATAAGCACTTGTAGATATATTGCCGATATTTAGTTGCAACAAAACTCAACTTCTTGTCTTGAGAGCCTGAATGTGCGAATGAATTAAATCATTTGTTCTCCCGTTTTTTAACTTAGCTTACAATCATCGTAATGTATATTCAATTTCAAATCAAGTTTCTTTGTAATTATCGAATGTATAATACTGTATTTTCAAGTGTCATTTGTATTAAAAAACTTTTATAAAAGCACTCAATGTACAAAATTAATATATCATTAAAATATAAAAAGTTTGACGACGCTTATTATTTCATGAAATAATATCAGTTCATGAAAGGCTCAATCACACTATAAAATCATTAAATCCGTGATGAGGCGACATATATGATACAATTATATATATATATATATATATATATATATATATATATATATATATATATATATATATATATATATATATATATATATATATATATATATATATATATATATATATATATATATATATATATATATATATATATATATATATATATATATATATATATATATATATATATATATATATATATATTCTCGTGCGATAATTACTACTGAAGTATAATAACAACTCTTGATTTTATATAACACAATCCTTTATCCACTTTATACAAGCAAAAGAAATGTAGCGCAATAAAAGAATAAACATTACGTAATAGATGATCGGCCATATACTGGTACATTATGTGTATAATCTTAAGTTAGTTTGTCTATATTTAATCTACTCTATAGTCATAGTAAAGTTACTTATCTCTCGAGTGACAAATTGAGAAAAAGTGACAGCGTGGTGATGAAAAATAAAGTCGTCTAATCCTTACAGCGCTTGACAGCTTTTTTATTTATAACTTTTATATTTAAGTTAAGCATAATATAGTATACTTATTTTTTGTCTTCACACTTTCTCCCGCACATGGTAGGGTAGATAGAGGGTACTGTCGGAACCATAGGAACCTAGTGCTAAGACACTTCGTTGCTTAGTCCCTGTTTTCTCCGTCCCTGCTTTCCGCTGTTCCACCGCGATTACAGCTAGACGCTACACCTCTGCGTATAAGTAATATAGTACACATAAAGAAAATATATGTATACAACATTCATCTACGAAATAAACATAAGTTAATTAGAAATTACAAAGATATATCTAAGATCGCTTTTAGGCTTTCCAGAATATGGAGCATAAAGCTTTATAGACTAAGTTTTACATTGTAAAATATTCTTGAATTCAAGAAGTTACTGGGTATGTTCAAGTTAACGTCTGGCATTCCACATTGTTTCTCGAAAGCTAAAATTAGTGCAGGAATGTTTTAATATATTAGATTGTTATATGGCCGTTCTGAGAGAAAAAGAAAAAAGAAAAGAAATTTTCTTTAAATTAGAATATATTTTCCAATGACAAATGAATTCATATAAATCAATAAGCACTTGTAGATATATTGCCGATATTTAGTTGCAACAAAACTCAACTTCTTGTCTTGAGAGCCTGAATGTGCGAATGAATTAAATCATTTGTTCTCCCGTTTTTTAACTTAGCTTACAATCATCGTAATGTATATTCAATTTCAAATCAAGTTTCTTTGTAATTATCGAATGTATAATACTGTATTTTCAAGTGTCATTTGTATTAAAAAACTTTTATAAAAGCACTCAATGTACAAAATTAATATATCATTAAAATATAAAAAGTTTGACGACGCTTATTATTTCATGAAATAATATCAGTTCATGAAAGGCTCAATCACACTATAAAATCATTAAATACGTGATGAGGCGACATATATGATACAATTATATATATATATATATATATATATATATATATATATATATATATATATATATATATATATATATATATATATATATATATATATATATATATATATATATATATATATATATATATATATATATATATATATATATATATATATATATATATATATATATATAAATATATATATATATATATATATATATATATATATATATATATATATATATATATATATATATATATATATATATATATATATATATATATATATATATATATATATATATATATATATATATATATATATATATATATATATATCTATATATATATATATATATATATATATATATATATATATATATATATATATATATATATATATATATATATATATATATATATAATTATAAGATTAATATCTACATAATACATTAAATATATTTACTTCTTTTACGTTTTACAGCACAAATAAATATTTTATTTATAAGGATTCGATTGATAGTTTTTTTTTATATGGCTATGTCCTGTAATGTCATACTGACGTGGTCAGTCATATGTTATCATGTCACACTTTACTATCATATTCATTGTTATAAATGCACTGTTATGTATTTTACTATTTTATTTGCTATATTACAATTAAAATAGTATTTTTCTTCAGTAGAAATCTACTTGCAAATTTCACTCACAGCCATTTTTAGAGCTTTCGATAATTCGATTGTCGGAGTAGTACACTATTTTCATTCGACGTGACCAGCATATAAATGGTTTTATTTCTTTGAAGCTAAATGTAGTCGATTGTTACCTCGTAAGGCTGACAATAATTGTTAATTGGAGGCTTATTATTGTAACTTGAATAAAATAAGATGTTTTTATCCTTAATTTACTTTATTTCATCTTCATATTCACAGGGCAACAGTTTTGATGCATGTAGGTATATAGCTAAGATATAGTATATATTACATATAGATAGAACCTAACGCTAAATCACCATTTTCTTCTTTCAACCCAACAAATCATTTTGTATAGCAAAACTCGACGTCGCAATTTTGTTTTATCGCACCTAATCAAAACTTAATAACTGGATAGTTTTATTAGCAAGAATAATTGTGAGTGAAAGTGAATATTCTCTCTTTTTCAATTTATATTCTTGTATGTTTAAAACATTTTGTTAAACTAAATGGAGTATTTGATATTCGTTGTCTTGCTTTCTATTGTGTGGGAAGTGGCTTAAGCAATTTTAACTTCTTATGTCACATATTTTTGAAGCGTTCTTAACACTTAAACTGAAATTAACAATTCTCTTTGCAAACGATAGCATATTTACCTTATTTTCCCGGGATATGTTTTTGCTCAATACTTGAAAATCATTTTAATTGTGTACGCAATAAAATGACCTTGCTGGTAGTGCATAAATTTATAGAAGTGAATTATGTCCACGATACTTGTAGTTGAATTCCATTCATAATAATAACTATTTAAAAAAAACAGATATGTCTTACACGCTCGAATAAACAAAGTGTGTGTGCTATTTAATAACATACATTGTGTATGTGTGTACATACATACACACACAAACGCACACACACAAACACATGTACACTCGTACAAGCACTGCTTCAATTTTTTAATCTTTTTAATGTGTTTTCTGTTTACAACTATACGTACTACAGGTAACTATGTTACATAAATATTTTTATAGCGAATGAATATTTAGTTGTGTGTTAAAATGATAATGTTGGTGATAATAATTCAAAAGCGATCTCATATAATAATCAACAAGCTTTTGAACATTGATATCGCTTTTACGACATTAATTGGGATATATTCGGCAAATATTATCTACCATTGCTATGAAAATTGCACGTCATTCCGCCCAAACAAATGTGGAGCACGTATAATGGTGAGGAGATATATATAGTGTATTTGTATGTTTTCTACATTTAGAATAATTAGCATATATATAATTTTATGAATTTTCTAGAATTTAAATCACATTTATTATACAAAATTGTGATTATTTATGATTCTTTATGACTGTATCATTTTTTGCTTTTTGCGAAAATCTAAGCATTCTTAGTAATCAGTGTCAGTCAGTTACGCCAAGGTTGTGAGTCAGATATCTACTATATTTTAAGTATATTGAATTAATTTCATTTCTCACTTAATTTGTGAACAATTTTGAGTTTTGCTAACCGATATAAAATTTCTATGAAAGAACCACATATGATCTCACAATGTCCGTATTATTTACATTATATGGACTTAAACTAGTAGTAGTCTTTCGGCTTAATAATAGTCATATGGTAAATAATTATAGAGAAATAATTACATGTCAATTAATAAGGCTTTTTGTTCACAGCCGGCATCAGCATCATCAGTGTTGCTAGTACACCTTGGAGCGGTGGGAGCTTTAGCCAGTGGCGCGACACTTTGTGGGAGTGGAGGGACATGTGCTTGTGGGGCTTTGTTGCATGCCTTACATCCTTTACAACTATGGACTGTTTGCGGGTTGCACGCAGATCGTGCAGCTGCTATAGCTGCACCCTTGCACTATGCTGCTATAGTATCAGCAAAAAAGGTGAAATTTTATATAAGTATAATTTGCTATCGTTGGAATATATGAAAGAGGTTGCATGCTCTTTCAACAAGCATTAGCATAACCTATACTTCCGGAATCGAACCTGTATAAATTATGACATTAAAAACAGTCGTAACAATATTCATATTTAAAGCCATATATTACTCTCACCACGTGGGTGGTAAGGTTTAATAATTACGTTTGAACTTTGGCCTCATTAATTATGCAATACAAAAATGAACTAATTATTCAATAAGTAACGTATAAATTGAAAATTATAAATAACAGTAATTATTATTTTAGGTAATAATTGGCGTTGCCAGCGGCTGGATTGTACTTGCAGCTTTACTGGCGCCTCTAGCTGCAGCTCAGCCACCACTCTCCTACAGTATCGGCCTTGGAAGCTGCGTACCAGACTGTAGCGCTGGACCTGCTGCACTAGGATTCTGTTTGATATACGCATTTTTAACTTTGTTGCTACCCACCGCGCTCGTGCTTCTCTGCAGTTTAAAAATACTTCGGATTGCACGATATCATCGACACAGAATAGCGGCCGCTATATACGAAGTAACATTATCAGCACAAGTCACTGTAACTCACCAGCGTAATCCATTTTCTCCTCCACCACCTCCTCGCAGACGAGCGCTATCTGCAATTTTACAGCCTCTAGGATCCTTAGCAATTCTTTATTTTCCGTATTACTGCGTGTTGATTTGGCCTGCCATATCTGTACCACCGCAACTACTTTCAGCTTTGTCGGCTGCATTAATAGCAGCCGCTCCTCCGGTAAATGGTATTTTATATGGAATTAGGAGCAGAGCTTTAAAAGATGCCTTACGGAATTACAAAAGGAAAAGAATGACAAAAAGTGAAGTGACTCAGGAAATACAAGCCAGAACACCAAGCGCTTGTGGATCAAGAAGACCTTCATTATCTGCTGGTTCAGGTTGTGTAAGGCCACCAACGACTCGGCGCCTATCTGATGCAGCTGCCATGGGTTCCCGAGGGTCCGAAAGACCAGCACAACGCGCAGCGTCTTGCAATATGTTGCAAGAAGCACAAGTAGATGAAACAGCAAAGTCTCGGCCTTCTGCTATTCCTATAATAAGAGCCCCACCACATATAGTCCTGGGTCGTGCTTTAGGCCTAGAAGAAGGAATGAGCAGAGAGCGCAGACGTCGACAGTCACCTCGTATCACGGTTACCCGTGCTATGTCTGATGAAAGCGAATCACCTTCGCGTCGTCCTCTTTGCAGACAGCATTCCCGATCGAGCGGTGCTCTTCTAGGTACAATGTCGTGTTCTCCCGCTCTCGCTGAAAATATCAATATAGATAATGTTGCAGATGAACAGCTACTACTATCATGGCCTCAACGTGCTCATGCTTTGAAACACGAAATTTTATAAAGCATTTTTATATCTATATAATTTCTCTTAAAATGTTAAATTGTAATGTAATGTGTAAAAGACAATAAATGTGCGCGCGATTCAGTCGAGTTTAGCTGTAATGTCATTATTTTCAAGCTTGCTGTCAATACTCGACCTTCCTGACCAAAATGTGACCAAACGTTGTTTCCTATATCTAATTACTATTTACGGTAGATGTTAATGATTTATCCTACAGGGTTCCTCCATATCGTTAGCTTTACATACCGAAGTATTATTTTAGTACGTACTACTAGAAACTTTCTGTAACATTTCGTAGTATAGGCAAGAAGATAAAAACTGTTGGATACTATATTCTATGTTAATATTTATTTTCATATGGAATTGTCTGATAAAAGTGAATATACCAGCACAGATATATTTATTGTAACTAATCTAGTCATGTCACAAGGCCATAGCAACTTAGATTACGGTTGAAGGATTACACTGTGCAACGCTTTCAAACATTGCCGCCGTCCAAAATTTGGATTGTACGCCTAAATTTCGTAGTAAAGCTTAAATAGAGCAAATATATTTTATAATATAAGTACGATAATGTTATAATTTAGTTCATAGACTTAAATATATAGCAATACGGGTTTCGGACATAATTATATGTATAAACTATTTTTTATTTAGACAATACGAGAGTATAACTTTTCAGCGAGCTTTCACTGATAGAAAAAGAAAATATAAGAAGTCATTAGGATGCTTTTTCGACCGAAGTAATTACATTCCACATACACTATGGAGAGATTATTTTATTTTATTATTTTGATAGTTATAGTGAAAATGTTTAAGGCGCTAACAAATAATGTAGATATTATTTCAAAATGTATATTTAAATATAAATAAATGTACAGTTATCTACATATCACCAAAAATTGAGGTAATAATGTGAACTTTAGTAGGTGATATTAATTCTCTATTCTGAAAAGGGTTTTATGATTTAACTCCAAATTGCCAGTACTTACTCGCAAGGTGAGCTTTTAGATACTAAGCTAAATTTCAAAAAATATAAATGTTATAATGTATTTACGAAGTTTTATTAACATAAGCATATTAAAACAAATATTTTACAACCAACAACTTAAGATAAATTTAGTCTGCAAGAAACGAAACTATATAATATATTTTAACATTATTTCCTATATATATATGTAAAGTTTTAATCCTATTCATGACTAAAGAACGTAAGTTTCATATTTCTAAGTCAATCCAAACAAAATACGTGGTTTAATACTTCATCTTTATGTCATTCTGTATAAAATTGGCCGCGTAATCAAAACTTATAGGGCACTTCCCGTTGACCTAAAATTATAAAATTTGGCAAGTAGTGTGATCTTGCAGTACACATCACAAAGGAAAACTGTTACAAACTATATTTGTAGAACACATTGACCTACAATCACGAAGTGTCCACTCAGTGTACTAATAATACTTGCATTCGATCGTTTTTTTTTTGTTTATCTTCAGCGTTTAGCAAAAATCGTTCGTGTCTGAATGTACCAGGGTGAGTAGACCCTAGCAATAAGAGATTCCGCTTAAGACTTTTGGATGGATCTCAACTAAAGCGAAAAAATGAAAATAATCCATTCCTAAAAGTGTTCGAACCCACCGCGCTTACCACGAGGTTGTGTAGCTAAATCACATATGAAAATATTCTTATATGTTTATGTTCTTATATATTTGCTTTCAAAATAAATTAAAATATATATATATAGTTTATCTCAAAGAGAATGTTAAAAAGTTAAGTGTAAAAACATAATAAAATGTTATTAACGCTTTTTAGTGCTGGAGACACTGATGTTTGTAATAAATATAAATATATTAATTATGTATAGTATATTAATTTTAGACTCTAATAGATATATAATGGATGTATAATATGGATGATAATGAGTGTTCATCGTTTGACATAAATTATTAAAATTATAGTGAATTGTTATTCTAGTCAAAGAGCTATTATTTAAGGTATGTGTTAATTTAATGAAAAGTCTATTAAATCACATGAAAATATATTAAACAGATTTTGTTTTATTCCAGCATCAAAAACGATTAACGATAGATGCCCTATAAAAGCTTTTATTGAAAAAGCGGGGGAATGAAGGAATTTGGCATATAATCCGGACCCTTCGTTAATTTGATTATTGTTTACGAAATATCTACATATATATTCTAATAAAAAATAAACGTATATTAAAATGCGAAAATTTTTGAATACTGTTATTAATAAAAAATTATTCATATACGATTTTTAACATTAAATTGGTGAAAGCAATAGATATTTTAAAACTGTGCTAAATTAGAGTTTACGTACAAATGCAAATTTACCATACGTTCCGTCTAGTTAGTGTTGGCCACGTTACAGAACTCGTAAATATACTTGTCATTCTAAACCCAGATGAAAGTTTATAGCAAAATGAAAAGCCTAGAAATTATTTACTACTCAAAAGTGAACAAAGAAACAGATATTTTGTTTAAGAAAAAATCCAAATAGTGATACTTTAATTAAAACCTTGATATGTTATTTAATTATTTTACATCCCTATAATAAGTACCGATTTTTTTATGTCTTTACGCTTTATCCCGCATATGGCGGGATAGGCAGAGAAAACTGCAGGAATCGTAGGAACCTAGTATGAAAACACTCCGTTGCTTAGTCCCTGCTCTTCGCCTTTTTCGAGGCGTCGCGTGTTGAATAGCGGAACTCAACGTCATCCTTTGCCTAGTTTCCAGAACGAAGCCAATTGAAAAAGAAAAATCCATTTTCCTCGAGTGGGAATCGAACCCACAAACCGTCACGTTTACAGGTATAAGCTACACCTCTGCGCCACGATGGTCCTCAATTAGAAAACTTACAGATTTGATATTGAATAACACCTCATTTATGAATAAATTAATCTATCAATAGCTATTTGTGTAAAACTAATATTAGCGAAATTGTAAAGTTAAATTAGCTTCATAGGAATTAACGATCGGTTTCGTTTACAAGCTAGATCAAAGGTGCACTAAATATTGCAGTATTAGTAAACTGTGTACATTCATATAAACCCATGAAGAGTAGTTACGGCGATAAATTACCCTAATATTTACTACTAAACAAATGTTTGTACTAGAATTGTGGAAAAGTTGTTAAATAGTTATAATTAGACTTTAAGGATGCAAACGTATTATGGATATGGCAGTCTGGCTGAATGATTAAAAAGAAAAGATTATAAATTACTACATAACACATAGTTCCTGAAGGCATAAATCTAGTTAGTGATATTGACTATTTTGTAATAAATATGACAAGTAAGCTTAGAAAGACAGGATATATACTAAAAAGATAAATGTTTCATATTTATTTATTTTATTTATTTGAATTTGAAAAAAAGATCTGACTTCATTTTACTTCTTTATTTGCTTCGTCTCGCGATAGCAATACAGTTTAGTGATATAACATTCCGTTCCCCACTTTCCGCTTGTCTGATTTTCGAGAAATCGCGTCTTGACTGGCAAAACTTTATACTACGCTTCGTCTACCCGTTGGTACTTTAGAAATATTATTAGATTACATTATTAGATAGATTGAGTGAAATAAATTTTATATACATTAATACTTTCAAATGTTTGCTACCATTTAAGATTAGATTGCAGTTTTAATTTTATACTCTTATACCTCTCTCAGTAACAGAAAATATTAGAAATGATTTTGTAGGCGTGGAACAGAAAATCGTTTATTTTTCGTATGAAAATTAAACATACTACAATTGCATCCTACGCTCTGCCACTGCACCACAACGGCCATACCGTATAACACTTAGGTTTTATATGGTAAATATGAGCTTTTTGAAGTAACCTAACTAGATTTGTTTGCTTAGTTCATTTTAACTTCTTGTAATAAAATTAATACATAAATATAAAATAAACGTTCCATTTCCAGATTCTCAAGTAAAAAACTAAAGAAATCTTCAGAGAATTTTGGAATAATAATCAACATGATTTTCAAAAACAATGCATGGGACAATTGGCCTCCATTAAAGGCTCGCTTATGGAACTACATTTAGGTAATGGCTCTCAATATTGGGTTACACTACCTTTCAACTTTGAAAGTAATTTCCCATAATATGACATTGTTACTTGACCTTTTAAGTATTATGGTCTACATTTATAGTATAGATATATACCATAGATATTGGACTGAAAAGCAATAATATGTTGTGTGAAGGTAAATTGGCTACTTTACTTTGGCAAATTAAAAGAACACGACAACAATTACCATAGTTTTAACTTTCGGTTAACTTTTGGTGGAAGGTTTAAGGATTCCCGTGAGTAGATATCGAATACAAAACTTTCATCTTTCACTAACCCACTGCGTTAAGATGGTTTATTTTTCTGATTATCCTAAAAGTATATTATTTTAAAATATACAAGCTTAATAGATGTTATTTGTTATCACCAAAGTCACGTAGCGAAGCGAATAACAAAGTGTTCAATTTAAAACCCTCGCGTAATTATATTTGCTGATCAAATTACTTGTTTCATTTGTTGACTATCTACTGGAAATACCAAATTGTTTTTTGACCACAGCTGTTGCGCGTGTGTATTATTTTAATAGGCAATTTTGTGTGTGATGCATACTCTTTATAATTTTTTGGTTAATTTCTTAGTTTTGAATTATTCCAAATGACATCTACTAATATGAACTACTAAATATGTCGTTTACATGTCCTAATGAAATATAAGAAAACAGAATTGCTTTTCAGGTTTCTCATAAGCCTTATTTCAATAAGCATCATATAGTTTAATTTTACCCCAGTATCATTGAATTGCTAATAAGAATTGAAAAGTTTCCTTGTTGTTGATCCATTAATCAAATCTTTTATCAAATTAAAATGAGATCACGTGGGTAACTCGAGCTATCATATAAAAAACGTCATAATTACTGAAATAATAAATATTTTGATTATTTTCTATATATTATAAGTTTTATCATTTTACTCTAAGGGAAAACGGAGAATGTAGGATATTGGCTGGATAATAGGGAATGAAGTGATATACTAGGAAAATTTATTAATACAACTGGAAAATATGAAATGGGTGAAGAAAGTGATATTACTGCTGATAATAATATTACTGCTGATAATAATGTTGTTTCAGTCACGGCGAGGGATGTTGATAGTATGACAAAGATGTACTTTAATTAACCATAAAAACACTGTGTTCATACAGGAGTAACTTAAAAAAGAAGGATGATGAAAGAACTATGCAGAGAACTTCATTCTAAATAACTGATAAAAAAAGCATGCATTGATCAAGTAATAATTAAGTCAATATTCGAAAAATCAATATTCATATTATGTTTGTATGAATATTGATTTATATTATATTGAACCTGTCAACGAATAATTTTCCTTGTATTTCAATTTTCTGCACGAGTAATCAAGGGCTTACAAACTATTTCCGGTGTTATCTACCTTTATCTTATTCGCGACTCCCAACATATAAATTTGTGATGTGGCTAACAGAATAACCTTTTCGTACGTGCTTATAATATATTGTAAAGATATATTTTTATTTACGTTTTCTTCTTGCTATTGCAAAAAAAAAATATGTACATACATATGATAGGCCTGGGTTCCGTACCAGTTATTAAATGAAAAAAATAACCTTTGAGTACCAAATTTAAATTATTTTATCCACTTATCGCACAAATTCTCTAATAAGTTTTAATTCGTTTTATTGTTGTTTAATAACAATGATTTACCAAGTTTCCAAAGAAACTTACAATTACAATTACAATGCTCTTAAAATATATTCATCCATAATACGATATATCTTAAACATAGTATGTGAATATAATACCAACATTCTATACACAATATGCAATATTATTCGAATTCACAGGTAATTTATCATTTTATTATCAGAATTGTGGTGGAATAAAAACCAAACTAAATACCATTTACATGAACATCTTAACTTATTCTTATGATATTATCGTATTAACCGAAACATGGTTAATTCCTAGTATTTCAGATAGTGAATTTATAGACAGTAGGTATATTATATTTCGATGCGACCGGGACCGTGCCGCCACAGGTAGGGAGGAGGGCGGCGGCGTGCTGGTGGCCGTGCGCCGCGAGCTGCGTCCTGTGCGCCGCGCGCTGCCGGGGCCCGTGCCTCCTATTGTCGATTGCGTCTCTGTTGAGATACCGAGCGCGTCCCGAGGTAAGCAATGCATTGTGAATGCAGTATACATACCACCTAATCAATGTTCGAACACTTACGTCGTGTATCTCGACTTAGTTTGCGACTTAGTTTTGTGTGATAATGTAACTGAGCATTTTCTGATAGGTGATTTTAATCTACCCAGCCTTGAGTGGGGAGTAAATAATGGAATTTGTTTACCTTTAATTAGAAATGACACTGTTTACGCTGGTAAACATCTCGTTCAAATCCTCTCATTACTGAATGCCACTCAACATAACATTTACAAAAATAATTTAAACCGTACTTTGGATTTGTTCATTTCAAACACTGATTGTACTGTCTGACGCCTACTTCGCCTCTGTCTCCACTGGTGCAGCATCATCCATATTTCTATATTCTCAGCAAAATAACTACGGCACTTATATCCATTCCAAGACAACCACGGATCAAATTATGTTTTGCAAAAGCTGACTACATAAATATTAACGAAGCTATTAATAAAGCGAATTGGTGTGACATTTTAATTGGTTCTATTAACGAAATTATAAATATATTTTATGAAAAACTATTCTCAATTATAAAGTTGTTTACACCGGTCAATGTAATAAAAAACAGTAATTCTCCATGTTGGTTTACTCCTAGTCTTCGACGAATATTTAAGGCTAAAGTTAAAGCGTGGGTAAAGTGGAAAAAGTATAAAAATATTGTTGATTATGAACTCTTCTCCATGTATCGAAGAAGATTTGATAAGGAAAGTAGAAAGTGCTTTGGCAATTACATATTATTTACGGAACAGAGTTTAATTAAAAACATAAAATACTTTTGGAATTACATGTCTTGTCTTAAAATCAAACCGGGAATACCGACAACTATGACATATATGGGAAATTCATCAAGCGACCCTGAAATGATATGTAAAATGTTCGCACATTTCTTTCAATCTGTGTATGAGCCGTCAACACTTAATACAGAAACATGGGAGTCATCGGTAGGCGATACTAACTCTAGTAATAACAATATATGTATTTATATCTGTTATGTATATATTTAATATTGTTATCATTATTATTATTATTTTTTTTTAAATTATTCATTACAATATCTTCTATAGTTAATATATTTATTAAGATTATATTGTAATATCTCTTTTATTTCTATTGTTATAGTAAGTAGTGGATAACGGTGTGATTTGTACATAGATTAAGTTTATTACATTGTTAAGGTATATTTTCACATATGTACAAATGTTGGTTGTCCTAAATAAATAAAATAAAATAAAATAAGAGCAGATTATTTTAGATCTAAATAATTTTTTGGTAGCGAAATGATTTAGATTTCTCGATTAAACTCCAAACTATTAATTCTATCCCTAGAAAAGGGAGCGAAAGCCATATTTCATTTAAAAACACACATCTGACAAGAATATCTAATTCATCATCACAAGCTCTACAGCTAAGATAAACATTATGACTAAATCTGCACACCGGCTTAAATAACTACTAACTATGTTTATGAATCGTAAATAAACATATTTTACAATGTTTAAGTTATAGTAAAAGGAAGCGTTATAAATAACTAAAAGTTTCTGAAAATTTATAATTTTTTTTCAGGTTAGTGGTCTTAAAAATGTCGTGACCATATACGTACTGTATTATAATTTCGATGTTTAACAGACTTCACTACCAATCGATTCAAATATATGTCACGTATTTGCTCTGTAATTGCAAGTATCAAATGATTTTTGAAATCAACAATAACAAAAATGTTCAAAAATATTGCCATAAAATTTATATTTAAACCGTTAACTCAGAACTCGAGGGGGGGGGGGGGGGGGGGGGGGGCATCGTGGATTATCATAATTGAATCGTTGTATATAATTTAAAAATAACTTTGAAACACGGAAACGCAGCGGTCACGTCTTCTTCAATAGAGGACGTCCTTATCCTAGAACTTAATTCTATCCTAATTTGTTATATTGTCAAAAATTAGACTGAATGTGTGCATAGTCCAGGTATTTCCTGTAATTGTAGATAAATAAATGCTGATGAATAAAGTGTACTGAATAAGTGCCTTATATTCATATGTGTAAGTGTAATTAACAAATATGTATAGTGTAAATATAAAAAAGCAATTACGAATAAATTGCTTAGATAAAGCTCTAGTTCAATGTAATAATTAATAAAAACAGTGTACAGATTCTTATGGCCAGCATAAATGTTATATATCAAGAGTTAAGACAAAGGTTCTGGTATTTGAAAGTGATGATTAATGGACGGAATACAAATTCTTGTAAATAGAATAAGTATATGAAGTATGTAGGGTACGTAACGAATGTGGAAAATGCCTTCAGACATACGCCACCTTAATGATTCCTGAGCTGTTGCTTCTTTCAGTGGTTGCTGCTAAGTCGTAGTTCTTTGGGTAACTAAGGATAGCCTTCAGGGGACATAAGGTGTCAGTTTAACAATCTAAAATGTAAAACCTAGTTTTGTTATTAAGAGTGTCGTTATTACCAGGGTCTCTCCGGGAAGACATGTGGCTATACACTAATCAGACTTAAATATTCTATTTAAATGACGATTAAAACAAACAATATAAAAATATATTTTAATGTAAGCATATAAAAATAGTTAATATTTTACTTCTTATATCATTTCCCATGTATGATTGTTACAGCTACTTGCGAATGCGGGCCTATTCGATCATTCGTATTTCGAGACCTAAAATCTGACGACATTTTACAGTAAAAATGAAATAAAGCTGTCAACTGTTTCTCGTTTCGTTAATTGGAACACGTCGGTTGTATGTGTGTTTGAATTTGAAACTTTTAATAGAGGAATCGATTGAGATAATTTAAATTTTTTTGCATTTTTCACAGTCGTGTTGTATTAAAACAATGTATTGTAAGTTAATTTACTTTTCAAAGTGATGGTTGTAAGTCATCTACTCAAGAAAATTATTATATTTTAATTATCATTATTTTGAATTTTCATTTAATTTATACTATGTGTCGATCTTTGGAGTTAATTTTAAAGGTTTCATGCCTTCTAACGAGAAATTGAAAAACTTATACGATCTCTATGTTGTCCGTCTGTCTGTCTGGTTTAAATAGTAATTAAAATATAAAATAATGAAATATCTAAGTTTATAGTTTCTTGGTGCACAAAAATCATCACACTTCTCAACCAAAAATTTAAACTTTCATCAAATTTAAAATTTCAACTTTCGCTTAATTTTTGACATATCTTATACGAAATTCGGCGCGGTGATCAAAACCTATATTTCTCTTCTACGAAAGTATGAAAATTGTCTGTACGTATAAATAGAACTATACTTACTTCAAAACCCACTAATATTGTAATGAAAAAGATTATCCACTTATAATCTTAATTGAAATTTAACAAAAAGTGAAAATGTACAGTACAGATAAAGATTGTCACAGAAAAAAAACTGCATGCTTATCTCAATTGAATACAAAATATAAATATATGAATTAGATATTTTTATCCCCCACGCCGTGGCGTAGTGACACAGTGTTCTGACCGTAAACACGTTGTTTGTAAATTCGATGATCACTGGGAAAAATCATGATGATTTTTTTACTTTTCCTTGCTCTGGTGACAAGACAAAGCGTAGCGTCGGGATCTACTAATCAATGTCTTGTAAGTTGGACGAAATGTTAGGATATATTTTTTGCTTTTATATATCTCCTTATGAATGAGGGGTAAACTGTAAAAAAAATAGTTTATTTTTGTAAATAATGCGAATGCCTCTAAGTGAGATAACGTATTTTTTGTCCACCCAGCTTTAAGACTACGTGACGAAAATATATAAAGGCCCTTTCTATTGAAATGAAACCCCGAATTTGTACTTTGAATTTATTTACTAAACTAGAAATAAACATATAATCTATCTATATGTATAATCACGCATTATATCACACATTTTATATAATATTTTATAATTTTTTAGTTTTGATTTAATAAAAAAATCAAAGCTTAGTGTCTACTTGTAAACGCTAAACTAAATTTAATTTTATATAAGTCATGTTTAATATTAACTGTATTTTAAATTATTCAATATTAATATTAATACCAAAGATCTAATAAATTCACACACAATGAAATTTTGTGAACTGTAATAATAAATTTAATTACACCATTGAAGTAATTTTGAAATTTATTAAATGAAAACCATATATCAAATAAAATAATTTAATAAACGTGTGATTATGAATTACATTTTTTTGCTCATTAGAAAGTGAAACAGCCGGGAACTATTTGAATCTTGTAGGACTCCTTAAAATGATTTAAACAAATTAATGAATTAATTGGTTTATGAATGAGAAACAAAATATATATGTAATACTTATACAGACTTAAGTAAAGATCCAAGTTATATTATACATCTGTCTTTGTCGGTTTGTTCATTTAATATTAAGGTAAAGCAATCGAGCGTCTCGAAGAGTGAACAAGGATTTTCTCTAGAGAAATTATTTTTATGTTTTTAATATATTTGGATGTTTTTGTTTGGATCAATTTTAGCGAAGCTTTTGTTATTTATGAATTATTTCGAAGCTATGTCAAAGCTTGTCGAACTCTATTATTTTTACAATTTTTAAGCATAATAACTACTACGGTTTGGCTCTGTTTGTAGCGTGAACCTTAAAAAGATAAAAATAAATGCGTAAAAATAAAAAAAACTGACCAAAAAACAATATTCAATTAAAATTTTTATGTCATGTCTACTTTAATCAATATTTTTTTATATCGCTTGCAATAAAAGCTACCTTAAAGTTTTAAGTTGACTTTAACTTTTTATTATGATCACAGTAATGACACTGTTATTTATTATAATTCATGAAAAGCTCTATTTGATTATTACTAATTGCAGAGTAATTTCTTAAGAAAATACCCTTGAGACGCACAGTCTAGAAATTGTAAGCACTTTGTAAGATATTTATTTAAACGCTTAATTTTGAAGGTCATCGAAACCACGAAATCACAAAATAAGGCAATATCTAGCTGGAAATATATTGATTGTTAGGTTAATCCTTACTTGAGATTAATTTTTTTTATGACAAGAGAAAATTAAGCTGAGTCTCAGAAATGTCTTGAATTCAGGTAGAACTGTAAACAGAATCTTTTGACACTTGTTTCTCTACTTACCTGACTATATGTTGGATATAATAGTGAGAGAGAATATACTTAAAGCTTGAAGAATAAGGTAATAAAATATTGGAGATTTTTAAGGCTTCACGCTGTATATCGCACGTTCCGGAGTGTAGGTTTTGTCATTTATACCTATTTAGATAAATTTATTCTCTCCTTGTCGGAATAGAATTTACAAAAGTTGCCTCTGCGCCTCGACTATAATATCATGTATGTATATATATATATATATATATATATATATATATATATATATATATATATATATATATATATATATATATATATATATATATATATATATATATATATATATATATATATATATATATATATATATATATATATATATATATATATATATATATATATATATATATATATATATATATATTCAATTCAATTCAATTCAATTCAATCCAGATGAGCTTATTGCTCTAATGTTTAAGTTATATATATATATATATATATATATATATATATATATATATATATATATATATATATATATATATATATGTATATATATATATATATATATATATATATATATATATGTATATATGTATATATATATATATATATATATATATATATATATATATATATATATATATATATATATATATATATATATATATATATATATATATATATATAACTTAAACATTAGAGCAATAAGCTCATCTGGATTGAATAAAAATATATTTATGTTAATTATAGTATACATTTACATTTTATGTCATTTGAACTAATTAACTTTAAGTTTGTCTCTTGACATAAACATAATGACTTGAACATAAATAAAACTTATAAAATTAAAAAAACGCATTACGTACGTACCTATTCATTCGGAACCAGTCAGTTTGTTCGTAAGATTAAAATAGATACACGATAATAATAATAATTCCCAAGGCACTGTAGATAATAATAGAGGGTAATTTTATTATTATAAATATTCTAATTTCATATGAGGCAAAATTAATTAAAGTACTCCGCTACATTTAACTTGACCTGACAGTAACATACTAGTACAAAATTTACTCGAGTAAACTAAGTATTATCTTACCATTTCATTTTAATTGAAGTTGGTGTTTATTTTATGAGCTGCCTTTGCGGTCTTTGCGTTTGTGCCATGTTCTTAATAACTTTAGGTTCGCTCGTATGCATAAAAAATTAAAACCCTCGTCGTAAAAACTGTAGTGATACTTAAGATATATAGCCCAATGCAGTATATAATATGCTTACATAATCATAATGTATGCTTATGGAATAGTAGTTATAAGTACAAAAATAGACATATTGTTCAATTTTACTTATGTGAATTATATTTGTAGTTAGTGTATTTTGTACACAAATTTAAATACCAAAAATTAATATTACATTACAATGAAAGAGAATCTTATGAGCAGATATTATATATTTTAAATATCAGTAATATTTGCGAAGATAAGTTTAAAACTTATCCATTTTATTTTTATCTTGTATTATTTGCGTTTTTGGAACCGCTTAGATACTCTTTTAAGATTAAGACAAGAAACTGTTTAGCGTTTCATGAATTTACTATGGAAGTACCCGTAGCCCGTTTTAAAATGCATTTACATTCACTTCCATTATCCAAGCTCCTCTCACTACCTAACCAAAATGAAAATGAAAAATAGTGGTGACTGCGATATGTGTTTTTCGAATGAATTACTAATATTGCTTTACCCACATACAAATTAAATCTAAACTTGTTCCTGGTCAGTTTGTTAGTAATTTCGAAACACTTGTTGAGTTTGAAATTATTATTTTTGGGACACCTATGTGTTTGCCACGGAGCTGTATAGATACTTCCAACTACCAACACCACGCGTTTAAGGTTTCGAGAATAAAAAAATGATGTCCAATCTGGATGACGAAATATCAACATTTCGTATAATATAATATTAAAAATGGAAGGTTATATGTAAGTATCTACAGTGCCAGTTTATAGACGTGTTAGAATGATAAAAACCCAGTTTCTTTGTTTTAGACTACTAATAACTAGTAAATTATTTATAACACTTCGCCAAAGATACGTGTATTGAATTTGGTCAACTATAATAAATACTTTTACTGAAATAAGGCCCAAACTGGAGATTGCTAGGTCAAAGTAAGAAAAACAGCTCTAAATTTCCTTTTGTACAACATATTTCAGATATAAAACAAGAAAGTCAATTTGAATTTTAATTAATACTTACTAAATAGATAAAAATAGGCTGTTGGAGACTGACTATCATGACAGACCTCTATTGCCTTCACAATAGACCAGTCATGTCAGTCATTTTTTTCCATTCAATATCCAAGATTTGAATGTTCATTTTGTTCTGACGTTTGTGAATGCGTCATTAAAAATTTTAATTACTGATTATTTCGCAGCTCTATGTAGTGATATGAAATATGTAATTTTACATACACAAATGTATGGTACTTTATGGATAATTTTACATTATTATTAAATAAAAAATGTATAAAAATTAGAAGGCAAATGAACAATGGTTGCATCCCTAAAAGATCTCGGATTAGAACCCGTAATTTATGATAGAAAAATAAATATTAAAAAAAAATGACTGAGTTAAAAATAAACGAAAAACAGACAATAACATATTTTACTAACATTATCTATCATATATTTATTAAAATAAATTTATTAAATTCTAATTGTTTTGAATATTTCAAATTTTGTAATATTGGTAACATCGTGATTTACTCAATGAAATAAAGATTTCTTTGAAATTAAATTTTATCTATTGTTCGATTACTTTGTCCTTGTCTCTTAAATCTTATAACGGTGGTAAATTCGTTAAATTTAAATATTTGACCTGAACGTTGGTCACCTTTAAGAGAAAAACCTCTAGATCTGTCTAAAAAACATTTCAACATTGCCTTTCTTTAAAAGCTTTATCACTCACTATACACGTCACGTAAGTTTTTTACGGATTTATCTGGGTTGTTTCTTTTTCGGGAAAATTAAAGCAAAATGTGGCAAAAGTTTTCATTGTGCATTAAAGAAAATTTCTTTCCAAATGATTTTTAAAAATAGGGAAGGATAATAGTTAACATATTTCCAACCTCAAATCATACTTAAATCAATATCAATATCAAATAAAGTCATTTTCACTATTTATTTGGTTTTTTATAAGACAAAATCCACAGATTAAATAACAAACCTATGGCAATTTATGATATAAAAAACAATCATATTCAGTTAGTTTTAAACATGTGTCAAAAAGCAATGAGGAGTATTTATATCAACTTCGATGCAAATCATCCCCAAAATAAATTTGTACCTCCATTTTACTCTGTTATGCTTTGTTTACGAAACACATTTTCTATTGATTTTGTTCAAGAATGTTTGTGTTAAATTTGAAGTGGATTAGACTGAGTAATCATTACATCGTCGTACAAACAATTGCTTCCTATACCCTCAAAGTTTAAGGGCTCTAGGATTAGCAGCTTGGGGTGTGATTTGATCCATCAGTAAATCATTTAAAAAAATACACTATATTTAAATATTACAACATTTTTAGTTTCAGACTTTACATTTTTAGTTTACTTCCTAGAGAACTTACTCACTGTGACAAAATACTCTAGTTAAAATATTTTTCTATGTTTTAAATTACACAACGTTACGACATAATATTATTGCATTAATGAATATTTCATATTAATTAATTAGATAATTCTATTTATAATATTTATTTAAAAGCAATAGATTTAAGCATTTGATTTAAAGCAATTAAAAAAGCAATATATGTAGTAGAAAAGTAATTAGTAGTACATCCTATATTCAGAAATCCTTGCGATTTCTTATGTATTACCGACCAGGTGACGTACTCTGAAAAAGATATGTAAATTCATGAGTGGGTAAATATTTAATACGATAAATAAAAAAAAAATAGGTGTATAGAAATAGATAAATAGATATATAAAAACAAATAATATTTCGTGCTATATTTGTTTAAGAGAAACATCCTATTTTGGGTAGAATTCTTAATTATTAAAAATACAGTGATTTAGCAATTTTATAAAAATGAGTATTGTGGTACAGTATGACAGAATATTACGTAAGCGCAATAGTTGTCGGTTTGATTCTAATTCAGTGGAGTCACATACACTATTTCCTACTCTAAAGGAAATCGTGGCGTTGTAATATGGCTATTAGAAAAAGTAAAGTAGGTAAAAATCAAATCCAGGCTCGACTAAACAAAACAGCAAAACTTACCATATAAAAAACTACGCTACAGCACCTTGGGCTCCTTCGTTTTTTTATGTATAGTTAGAATAATAATTCCAATAGTTAAACCCAAAGAAAAGGGGAGCAATAACAGCAATAATTTCCTAAAACTTAACGCAGAACAGTTGCTGAAAATGTAAAAAAATACATAGTAATTACATAGTATATTTATATATCACATAAATATTTGTATTTTTAACTATGCTGTTTATTCATTATTTTTTTTATTGCTTTACGTGAAGCTATTTATTTATTTGTTTATATGTATTTAATGTGTGTAAAAAGTTTTATATAATAGAACATTTTAAATTCAAAGCGTTAACAGCAAAACTGGCAAATTAATTTGTAAGTAAGTAAGTAAGATATTAATATGTATAAAATAAGAGAAATGCAACATGTAATAATTAATTAGATTAAGATAAAATACTCTGAATCAAAACAGAATGAAATTCTACTTTCTTTACAGAATGAGTCGCTAACTGAGGTTATAATGTGAAAAAAGGATGAGATTAAAAAAAATTGAGAAAGAAGAAAATATATTGGATGAAATAATTAATATGATAATGCAAAGTTTTGGAATAGCACAAGGCTTTGAAAATGGCCACATTTCAAAGAGATTGGACTTCTTTGACTTGACAACTGGCTTAAAGCTTATTTAATATGAGCTACGCTAGGTACTTACGAAATTTTATAATTAAAAGCATTAACTCTGCAAGAAGCAAAAAGGACAAATTAAATTATGTAATACCAAAATATATATATATATATATATATATATATATATATATATATTAAAAGAAATATTAGATCTACTGCTAAAATAAATTTAAAGTAACAAAGATAACATTACCACATAGTATAGTATAATTGTAAGCTATTAGAATATCCTTCTTCTTCTTCTTCTCTTTAGTTATGGCGTTTCGAGCGTGCCAGTTGAGCACAATTCACTTCGCCAATGTCACGTTGAATGGAGAACACACAAAGGAGAATGTACGGTAAAAAGGAGATAGCATTACACAAAAGAGGAATGCATGTTTAAAAGAGATCCATTTTAAATCCTTCACCTATAACAAAATCAACAAATAACTACAATATATACATACAACACATTAGGTTAGCAATAGATAATATTTTACAAGGGTGTTAGCTTATACTCTAATATTATTATATTTAATATATTTACACAAAAATTTACATAAAGGACTAAACACAAACATTAACAAACACTGAACACTAAGAGGACGAGGGACTTTGAGCGGAAGAACATCATATAAAGGACGGATTAATTTAGGACAAGAAAAAAGGATATGAGAAGGAGAACCGTCGTCTAAGCCACATTCACACAATGAGTGGTCCCTGACCCTGATCTTAGCCAGGTGAACAGGAGTACATGCATGTCCGAGGCGTAAGCGGCAAATTGTGGATATAACTTTCCGTTCAGTGAATTTTTGAGAAAAAAACCAAGGACGCTTTGGTATATCAGGTTGGAGAAATGCATAGTATTTACCTTTCTGGGATTTTGATAGATCCCAGTGTTTGGACCAGGACTTATCCAAGTGAGTAGCAGCAAGAGACAGCAGATCCTGGGCCGAATTAGAAAAGTGGTCTAGAGTGCCACATTGGGCTGCTAATTTTGCACAAGAGTCTGCAGATTCATTCCCACTAATTCCAGAGTGACCTGGAATCCACACAAGAGTGACCTCCAAACCCTTCAGATGACACGAGTATAATTCTTCACGAATCCTTAAAACAATTGAAGATCTTAATTTACTATGAAACGGGTTACCCTTTAAAGCCAATAAGCAACTTAGAGAGTCAGTAAAAATAACCGTCTGTTTTACGTTGTGGGAGAGCGTGAACAGGACTGCCTCTAACAAGGCAACAGCCTCGCCTGTAAACACTGAAGATTCGGGAGGACATTTAAATTGTAAAATAATTTTGAATTTTGGTATCCAGCAAGCTGCACCAACACAGCTCTCCTTAGAAAGCTTTGATGCATCTGTAAAGATGTGAAGATGATTTGACCAATTTTCATATACAGCCTCTTGGAATTTTGTGTTGGTACCTGGATCTCCCTTGGTCAAGCCAAGATCTGTTATGACGGATGGATGATGGACCAATGCTTTGTACGGTGTACAAAACAATGGATTAGATGAAAGGCGTAGCAAAGGATGAGGTAATCTGGTGAATTTCAGGAAACTATGTAATAAGAATGGTAATGGTTTATCACTGGGGATGAGGTCAGCTAACTCAGTTAACTTAGGCCACAAAGGATGGGAAGAAAGCTGTAACATTTTACCAACAAATCTATCTGCAAGGTATTGTCTTCGGATAGGTAGGGGTGGGTCAACACACTCCACTTGGAGAGCATTGGTGGGAGTAGACTTCATTGCCCCTAAGATAATACATAGGCATTTGTACTGTATCCGATTAAGCTTTTCTGTGGCTACTTTATTAAAGGGGTCCAGAACATATAAAGCATAATCAATATGACTACGGATAAGGGCACCGTACAGAAGTTTTTGAGTATAAGGGTGTGCACCCCACCACACACCAGACACTGCTCTTAAAGCATTAATGCCTTTTTCACATTTTTTGCTAAGAAATTCAGCGTGTGCAATTCCATTCAGTCGCTTATCGAGTATCATGCCTAAAAATCTTACATTCTCCGTGACCTGAATGGGAATACCATCAAAAGCAATTTGAAAATTTGGGGTAGCTCTTTTTTTGGTAAATACTACTACCTGGCACTTAGAAATGGACAACGAGAGACCATGATCAGTCAACCACTGGTTGAGATAGTGTAAAGCAGTGTTTAGGTGGTAAGTGATGTCCTCTACAGAATTTGAGCTGTAATAGAGGACGATGTCATCAGCATACTGAAGGATATTACAAAAACTACTAACAGATAATTCGAGGTCATGTGTGTAGATGTTGTACAACAGAGGACTAAGAGCTGAACCCTGAGGAAGGCCTTTCCAGACGTGTCTGGGGGGCACAGTAAGAAGCGGATGTTTAACAGATACCGTTCGATCGGTTAGCAAATTACATATGAAATGAGACAACCTCGGCGGAATACTCAGCTTAAGCAATTTCTGCCTGAGTACCGGAAGTAGGACATTATCATATGCCGATGCAACATCTAGGAAAACACCCACTAAATACTCTCCTTTGGCAAAAGCTCGTCGAATATCTGTAGTTAAAATGCTGAGACTATCTGCAGTACTTAGCCCCTTTCTAAATCCAAACTGAGAGGGAGCTAAGATATTTCTGCTTTCCACTATCCATTCCAAACGGTTTTTTAAAAGTCGTTCAGCAGTTTTTGATAACGTTGATGCAAGGGCAATGGGTCTGTAGGAAGAAGGATCAGAGGAACATTTACCCGGTTTAAGGATAGGAATGATAATTTGGGATTTCCATGAATCAGGAATATTGCCAGATTGAAAAATATTATTTAATACATCCAAAAAGTAAACCTTAGATTTGTCGTTTAACTCCTTGATAAATGAGTAAGGGACACCGTCCTCACCTGGGCTAGTGTCTTTTAAATCCGCTAAGATGTTTTTGAGTTCCTCAAAAGAAAAGGGGGCATCCATTTCTTCTGAGGATTCAATCGGCATAGCTGGGGATAGATCAAAAGACGGAACGAAGGGAGGAGCCAATTTGTTAGCGAAATTGTTAAGCCATATGGATGGATTGTTGGAATTTGGACTAGGCATAATGTTGAGCGACCGGCGAAATCTCTTAACATTCGCCCACACCATATGGGAAGAGGTACGAGGATTAAGGGACTCGCAGAAGGTGACCCAACCAAGCTTTTTCTTTTTCCAAATTAACTTCCTAAATTTTGCATCATTGCGTTTGTATTCAATATACTTCTCCATTGTCATACAGGCTGCGTATGACACCTCAGCAGATGTTCGCCGATCGACAGAATCAGAGCATTCCTGATCCCACCAGGGATTGGAAGGCATCTGCTTCTGAATGGAGAGTTTTTTAGGAATGTTTAAGTCAGCTGCAGATAAGATGGCAGAGACAAACCGGTCATAACAAACAATGACATTCTCATGATTAACGGACTCCGGAAGATCATTCAACATGCAATCTACAGAGTCAGCATACTTAGACCAATTACCTTTTTTTAAATTGAATTTAAGGAGCGGGTGAGGGCTATTAATAAAAGGGAGTCTATTATTTAAGGATAAGAGAATTGGAAAGTGATCACTGCCATGTGTGGAAGAAAGGACAGACCATGATAGCTGGGAGGCAAGTGAAGGAGAGGACAAGGAGAGGTCAACAGCAGATCTGGGATTCTGATTAGGATTGACCCTACGAGTCGGGGAACCGTCATTGAGGATGCAGAGGTCGACATCATCAATTAAGTCCACCAACGAAGGAGAGAATCCGTCACAGTAATAACACCCCCACATAGTGTGATGAGTGTTAAAATCTCCCAGGATCAGCACTGGACTAGGAAGCGAAGTGATGATAGACTTAAGCTCAAGGAAAACAGAAAAGGAAGGATGAGGAATATATACAGAAAGAAAGGATATATTAAAGGCACTCACAGCAACAGCATTAATCTGTTGACTGTGAGATGGGAGAGGAATGCGAGAATAGGGAGAGGAGTGCTGGATGAGGATAGCAGTAGTGCTATCCTACGGATATACGGAGGTAGCTCCGTACCCGTCATTTCTGTCCTCCCTCAAACAGGCAAAACCTGGTACCCTGAATGGGGAATCAGGCACGAGCCATGTTTCTGAGAGGGCAATAATGACAGGATCGTACAGAGAAATAATATGCAGTAATTCATGTTTTTTAGCACGAACACTGCTACTATTCCACTGCAGGAAGGTCAGTGGAGCCATTATTTAGGATTTTAAAGATGGTTAGTAAGTTTTGGGCAACGTTGGACGGTAAGGGAAGTTCATCACAGGTGGATATAATACTCACAAGAGTTTCTGTTAAGGCAACTAACAGATCTTTTCTGCCAACTGCTGGATTATCAACACCTTGATTGAGAGCATGACCATTAGGAAGGGATGAGGAACAGTTACCAATTAAGGCTTGATGAGCTTGTCTATCAAAACCTTTAGCAAGAGGAGCTCTGGGACGGGGAGTTTGGAACACTGTTTTGCGATATGATTTGGAGGGAGTTGTTGTATTCTGGGTAACCCGGGCTTGTTGGAACTTAGGATTAATGGTAATTGTAGGAGAGAACATTTCCTTTGCAATATTTGCATAGGAACGCTGGGCAGAAGGAAAACGGGAGGAAGCTTCTAAGTATGAGATGCACTCTTGTGACATAACAATTTTGATGGATTGCTGTCTTGCATACTCAGGACAATCTTTATCTGTGGCAAAGTGTTTACAATTGCAGAACAAACAATTAGAATTTTCTTTGGTAATGTCACATGAATCACCAGAATGAGATTGGGCACACCTGTAACACCTAGGTTGAGACCTACATTGAGATTTAACATGACCAAAACGGCAGCAGTTTAGGCATTGGATAGTAGGGAATTTATAAGGTTCAACCGGAAGAGAGGAATGATAGGAAAAGACCCTATCAGGCAGCTCTTGACCTCGGAAAGTAACTACAACCGACTGGGTCGGGATCCATGTAGTCACTCCCTCACTTACACTCTTTCTGTTCAGTCTTCGCGCTTTCAAAACCTGTCCGTAGCCAGATAGAAAAACTAAGGATTCCACAAGTTCATCTAAGGAGAAGTCTACTGGTACTTCTCTTATAATACCCATGCGGGTAATTATAAATGTTGGGATAACCGCAACATACTTACATAGACTTAATATAGGATTGGTCAAAAAAGAATTCGCTGCAGCAGCATTTGAGAATTGAACACTGATCTTATTACGACCAACATTCTTAATGCCATCATTCGTTATGTCACTGACCTTATTTCTATGAAGAAATTGACCAAACTTAATGGCTCTAATTGTGGTACCAGCAGCTGGATCAGGAATTTCTCTGGACACATAAACAATGAAGGGGCCTTTGTCGGAGTCAATGTAGGACTTAGGACCTTCAGAAAGGGATGGATGGATATATAGGTTTTGAATGGAGGGTGTCGCAGTGGATGGGTTTATAATAGTTTTTTTGGCACTAAAATCATTATTTATAGTAGAATCTTCACCTTGCCTCTTTCTAGCCACCGTTTGAACTTCCATTCTACCACCTCCAGTATCAGGAGGATCAGGAGGAGGATCCCCATCCATTATAAATTAAATAAAAGACAGAATAGAAAAAAAAATAACCTTACCTAGTTTAAACTATATAACGACACTTTATTAACAACACAAACACTTACTACAACCAGCCACCTTCTTAAAAAGGAATCTTTTAAAAATTTAAAATAACTCCACTAGAGAACGGAGGAGAAAATTAACACCAAAACAGAAAACTCTCACTAACACGTGTGTCAACCAAAACAAACGCTAGCAAAGTGATTATTTAAATTTTACGAAACATATCGTAATCACACTAATGGTAACGTAACCTAGAATATCCTTGTAACGAAAATGCAATTTCACGACAAATGTCTTTTATGTCAACGTCATATGAAATGCATATAAACACTAACATAATGGCTTTTGACAGCGTTCTTTTGCTATACAGAAGATAAGCCAATTTTATAACGAACATCTTACGTAATTGACCTAACTTGCATAAATTATTATAGCAATCTTAACAATTTTGCCGTTTCAAAAATGCTACATCTATTACAAAATGTGTATTTTTTGGATATTTTATATAATAATCATCACTTATAAATTTAAAAATTGGTTGAACAAGCAAATATCGTGAAGTAGAGACAGGATCAAAATAAAAAATAATCTTGGGTAATTCATTGTCACTAGACTAATAGGAGTATAGTAAAGGTGGGAGGGTTTATTAAGAGAGTGAACCTGCAGATAAACCTAGTAATAACAAAATCTGTCCATCTATTATGTCGTAAGATCAGAAGTGCTAAATACCAATCTGCTTAATAAAATTATAACACTATAGAAATACGTTTCTGGCCATTTATAGACTAAGTATGCTGTCATAATTAAAAATAGAGAAAACATTACTTTCGAATTTAGAATTTATACGATTTTTCAGAGTTTTATTCTTTTTTACGCGCTATTACATTGTTAAATAATTTTTGACATTCCAATGGGGTACAGCGTTAAAGAGAACATATAAATCCTCGACTCTAGTAATGAAAACAGTTTTCTCTGTAACAATATTTATAGCCAGGCTTTCTGCCATACGTGAACCACACAGAGCTTATCTTAAAATGGATGAAACATATGTCTAAAAACTCTGGGGACGAGATACACTTTTTACCCCCTACCCGGTGACGCTGTCAAGACCAAATGAGGTTAATGGCATTCATGTCCTTTCGAAAAAAAATATCTAAAAACGGCAACCTTAAGCAATAATGCAATATTTTCACATAAGGCTTTCCAAATATACTATTTGTCCCTAAGGACGAAAGATAAATAAAACACGTGTTCTCTTAAAAAATAAAGGGAAATTAAACTAAACAGCTTACAGCTTAGACTTAATAGCTTAAGTTGTTAAGCTAGTTGAAACAGTAAGTTTGAACTAATAGTCGCTTACACTTTTGATACTGGTGTTTTATCTAGTGGATTATTTGGCAATAAATAAAGTTAAGTGAATAGTAATGTAGAGTAGTGAAACTACTCTGAGTGCTCTGTTGTAAAATTTGATTTATTTTTATATTAAAATCATTATCTTTATTTTTATTTCATGTTTATATTGCTATGCTAGTAGACGGGCGTCTCATATATTTTTCAAAATGACCTTATGCTGTAAAATTATTTAAAGAATGCTGTTTTTTTTTAGTACACAGAACTTAACTATTTAATATTTTTTTTGTAGATTACTCAATTTTAGTTGTATATACTACAATACTTTCGTAAAAAAAAATATCAAAATGTATATTGAATTGCGCCCACATATATGTTCTTATAGATATATGGTTTGATCCTGCTGTTAAAACAGACTAAGTGTGTGTAAGCCATATACGTAAACAAGTTTAGTATGTCTTGGTTCCATACCTATGTAAGAAAAGGTAAATATTATAAACTTGACTTATAAAATTCTTTTTAAATAGCTGATTAGTATGTTTCAAGTTTAAATTGCTTTCATAAAAGGACTCATCGTCATTTCCCATAGTAGTGTCAAACTTCATTAGAAAATTTTCTTCATTAGAAAAGGCCACGTGCAGTTCCCACTGCATGCTGGTATCGGCTTAGTGGGTTTCCATTTTTAACCCCCAAGACGGACCAATTATTTGACTTATATATAATTTTTTAATGAGATAAAATAGCAATAGGCTCTATTCTTCACTTCTAATTCATGTATAATAGTTCAACTATTTAAAGCACTTCCTATAATTTTTCCACCTTATTAGACTTGAGTCTATGACAATGTCAATCTCAATGATAAAGGCTACATAGGTAAAATAAGATTATTAGTATAGTATGCTTTTAAAATATATATTTTTAAAATAAAAATTCGCTTTGAATACAGCTGTTCAAAAATATTTCGTTGTAACAGAAATATCCTTTTATAAAATTTTACATAGAGTATTTCGCCAAGAACTTTTTGAATAGCTACCGTTCGCATATGTTATAAATTGATTATATGAAACATGAAAGAGATTATATTTCACATATGCCGAAACGTTGCAAATTACATTAGAGAGCAATTAAATATACACAACATAGTGTGGTGGCGTAAGGATGGCGGGATTCGATATAAATTTATTTCAGCATCAGTTCAATGCTTTTGCGCTACAAAATTTGACTTCATTAAAATTTCCCATAAATAATAAACAAATTTATTTTTAATATTTATTTAAAAATAATACAAAACATTTGATTTGAAGCAATTACTATAAGTAGTAGAAAAGTAAATAGTGGTATATCCTATACATAGAAATGCTTGCGATTTCTTTTGTATTAACGCTGTTGACGTACTCTGAAAAAAACACAACAATTGATTATTGCATATACATCTATGTTAAAAAAAAAACATTAAAAAAAGAAGCGAAAGAATGTGAAGTATATAATTAATAATGAAGTAGTAACTTAATTAAAAAGCAAAGCCTCATAATTATTAGAAATAAACGTACATTTACTCTACAATAGTATTATGTAGTCGGCGACTATTTTAGTAGTATATTATTTTATATTAATGACATTCGTGGCGTGACAAAACAGTATAAGACTGTAAGTGAAATACTTGTCGATTCGATTCTAATTTGGGATGACATGTCGTTGAGATTCAGCTATCAGATAGAAAGATTCGAAAAGAATTTTGAAACTTAATTGTTAACAAATCTTACCATCGCACCAAACGTTACGGCACCTTGGAATGCTTTGATTTTGCATAGTTATAAATGACAATGCCAATTGCTACACCCAAAGCAATAGGGAGAATTAACAACAACAATTTGCTAATATTGAATACACAGCTGCTGAAAATGTAAAAATCGGTATAAGTTTACATTGTATTTTTGTATGTTATAGAAATATTTTAATTGTGAATGGGATAAAGAAAAAATAAAATTATGCTTGAACGTTGTTTAAAATTTTTGTTTTTATTTAGGACTTTAAACAATTAAAAATGTAAAAAGTTTTATGATAGTATATTTTGAATTCACAGCGAAATTAGTAAATGAATTTGTAATTGAAATGGTTTAGAATTTACAATTTGAAATATAAATACGTTAGAGATATCAGTATATATTTATAATATATATATGCTAAAATCAACATGTAATAATTAATCAACGAGAAAATACTCTGTATCAAAACAGAATGAAATTCTACATTCTTTACTCAATGATGATCCTGACAGATTTAACAATTATATTACATAAAATAATATTCTAGGTCAGATATTGGACAAAAGAAATAAAATTAAGAATGTATAATCTATTTATAGGATTATCTGGTTGTAGGATGGTTATTTAAGAAGATTAGGTGACATCTACCTCGAATTTCACCAAAGCGACGATTACGTAATGTGTATTAGAGCAACGATTACGTAATGTGAAAAAAGAAAAATATTTTGCATGAAATAACTGATGATAATAACGCAATGTTTTGAATAAGTACAGACGTTTTCATTTCGTACTGAGAACTAGGAATCTGTCGAGTGAATGATCAAAATTAAGACATAATGGTCTTTTCTTCAATTAAACAACTGGCTTACTTGCTGGCAACTTAAAGTTTATTTAATATCAGCGTACTCTAGGGACTTACAATAATAAATTATTAAAAGCATTAACTCTGCAAGAAGCAAAAGAACATATTAAAATATGAAATATTAAGTCATATAAGAAAAATTCTACAAGATCTAAAAGAAATAATATAAAGTAATAAAGAAAACATTACCACATAGTAAGAACGTTGACCTAAAAACAATATTTTAGTCTAATCGTAAGCTATAAGCATATTCACGTTACGAAAACGCTATTTCACGACAAATGTCTTTTATGACAACGTCATATAACAACTACCATAATGGCTTCGAGACAACGTTCGTTCGCTATTCAGAAGATAAGCCAATTTAAAATGTAAAGCGAACATCATACGTAATTGACCTAATTTGAGCGAATTATTGCTATTTTAACAATTTTGTCGCTTCAAAAATGATATATCTATTTAAAATTGCAAAATCTCGTTGTTAATTTTATTTTATCATTGACTTGACTTGTAGACTTACAAAGCTAGCTTGTTTGATTGAACACGCTAATCTCGGGAAGTAGATACTCATTAAAGAAAATAGTCTTGGTTAATCTATTGGCATTCTTCGACTAATTGAAGCTGCAGATAAAGCATTTATTACATCAGAAAATCAGATCAGAAAAACAAAAAAAAACTGTACTAAATTTTTTGACAATAATATTATTAAAATATTAATAAGATATTACGTCTGGCTTTATATAATATTACAATTAAAAGTAAGCAAAATATTACTTTTGAATTTGAACTTTGGAATTTGGAATTTTTACGATTATTTTTCTTCTTAATTTCACGCCACTATATTGTAAAATATTTTTTGACATTCAGATAGAATACTATGGAGTCGAAATATAAAATTTATAATCCTCTTTGCGCCTGTTATTAATCAAATGCCTTGGGTTTTTAACATAAAAAACATGGCCATTCACGCAGTGCAATAAGTAAAAGAATTGGAAGAAATTATGTTTGAAAGCAAAATATTCTATCTTACGCGCTGAATATAGCATAGTGTTTTTAGAGATGGCTTAGGCTTGTAGCCTGTAATAGACGTACTAGTCCTTTCTTAACTGATAATTAAAAAAACATTAGATATTAAAATCAAAACAACGACTTAATAACCGTATGACTTATCCCCAGTTAGTCAACAGTTAACGTGAGCATTATTCGACTTCAATGATGGTTTGTTCTTGGTGATCACGAACGTATTGGATCAGAGCTGCAGTCAGGCTGTCATCTTGTCCTGGTCTTATTCCATTGAATTTTGATTTATGGTCAATTTAAGAAAGTAAAACTTGAAATAAACGCCATGATTATTTTGGGTCTCTTAAATAGTTAATACGATTGGCAATCAAGAATTTTCCAATAAAAATAGTGGTCTTAGCTTTTATAAGACTATATCAAGGAGACTATTTGGTCTAAGATTTGTATATATTAGACCAAATAGTCTCCTATAACTTAATTATAAAAACGTACACACTTAATTAGTTAATGCTAGGTATAAAAATCTTTTCTTTGTAACAAAACTTATGATTTATGGAAAATGTGTATGTGAATGTGTTGTAGCTATCTATGTGTATCTATCTATAAATACTCTGGCGTTCTGCTATACCACAAGCGATCTTTTCCTTTTCCACTTTAAACAATAAAGTAGAAACATTCATCATTTTTTATCATTCATTTCAAATAAGGTGTATCACCAGTCCCTTTATATGGAGGCAGAAGCAACCATAAGTGAAGTAGAAATAAGGCTTTCCAGATGCATTTTTGCAACGTACTTGTTATAAAAGCTATATAAAACATTTTGTTTTGTTGAAAAAAAAAAGGAAGGATATAGTTAGAGTTAAACCTTTAAGCTTTTGAAGTAAAATGAGTCGTTGAACTAAAGTTGAACTTATAGTCGCTTACGCTGTTGGTACTGGTATTTTACTAGAACAACACAACAATAATAAAGAAAGTTAAATGAAGTTACAGTTAGTAAATAAAACCACTCTGAGAACTCTGTTGTAAAATTTGATTTATTTGTATAATAAAATCATTGTCTTTGTATATGATGTTGAATTGTTTTGCTTTTATTACCCAAGGCCAATGCTTGAGGCAAAATATATATTCAATTGCGTATTGTAATTCCTGTTTATACAGTGATGTTAGTAGACGAGCCTCTATGATTTGCTCGTATACTTTGCATATCGTTCCCATCCTGTAAAATAATTTAAAGACTATTATTTTACCTACACTAAATTTGTACAATTAAAATAACAGTAGAAGGTGCTCCATTCTTTGAGATATATATAAATTTATAATGAGCGATAAAATGACAATAGACTCTTTTCTTTATTTCTAATTCATGTATAGTTATGCAAGGATTTAAAGCACTTACTAAAACTTTTCTTATTTGAGTTTATCTATGACTATAACAATCTCAATGATTGCCGGCTAAGTAGGTAAAATAGATTTATTAGGTATGCTTTAAAATATATATTTTCAAAGGAGAAATTCGCTTTGAGTACAGCTATTCAAAAATATTTCAATGTTACAGAAATAGCCTTTTATAACATTTTATATAGTGAATTTTGTCAAGAACTTATTGAATAGCATCTGTTCGCATGTGTTATAAATTATTTCTGACATATGCTTAATATTTATTAAGTCTGAGCCCAGTACATAGTATAAATAATATTATATTTGGTATAAATTGGTTTGCTACACTTTTGAATGCCAGAATTGTTTAGACAGAGGTCTTTCACAAGAATCTCCACGATTGGTCCAGTCCTATCCACTTACAGTGGGTTGTTGAGACCTTTATCATAATTATTTATAAATAAATATATATCACTATTTTTGCATTATTTTATAAAATACTCACATATTATATCTGCAGCAAGCAAAAACAATACAACAAGCAGTACGACGACACACACAACGACACATATGGCAGCTTGTGCAGCAAAACCCAACGCTTCGTTGCTTACAAAAACATTACGCCAACTGTTAACATATCTCATGTTAATTTTGTTTTCACTTTACAGATATTCAGATATCAGAAGAGAAATATGAAAAGGCTAAACAATGTAAACGTTACATAAGCTATAAGAAGAGGTTATTGGCATAAATTTTAATATTTTGCCACAATAAAAAAAAATTTTTAGATTGTGTGCGATGAACAACGTACAAATACCTCGGACGAGTTCATATATATAATTGATGATATAAAAGATACGTATAAACAGAAAATAAGAATATTTTTGGGAAAGTAATCTAATAAAGTATGTAAAATAAAATATTTACCACATAACTTTTATATAAAATCCATTTCTAATTGCCAATATTAGTATTTGACTTTGAAATTAAAAACATTGTCAAAATGACATATACAGAAAATGAAAAAGAAGATACTAAAATAGGCACTTGAAATGCCACGACTAAAGGACTGAATAGATACTTTTTTATACTACTCAAAATGCTACTTACATGTCAATCAATTTTAAGCAATTTTCTATGTGTACATAATATTAAGATGCACCTGTAAAAGAATAATAATTCAATTAATTTCATTAATCCGCTTACCTCTGAAGAAACGCTCAAAGTAGAATCACTTAGCTCTCTCTTTTCTGATCTTTTAGTTTCTAAAACGATTCCCAAAAATCCCTGAATCACTCATGTTTGGACATAAAAATTAATATAAATGTTTTATACACAAATGATGTATTTATTTTATATTTGTCAATTCCCCATTCGAAAGGTTCTAAATATTTTAAAAACTACTTTAATTAAGAAATTATGACGTTAATCAGAGGAATAGAAGAAGCAAAAATTTCAATATTAAGCTCTCTCCACCTACGTTTATTTATAACATATACTTACACAAAGACTCAGCAAGTATTATCAAGCCGCCCACAATGAGACCTATTATGAGAGCACAACACAGAAATTTACACAACAGTTCAGCACAGCACCGACAACAGCACGCACAGGGATTTGGTATCGGAATGCAGCAACCACCTCCACCACTTCCAATTATGATATTCCGAAAACTGTGTATAAATTAAATCTATTAATTAGACAATACTTATTACATATGAGAGCATCGTGACGCAGTAGCACACATCTCACTGTAAGCACTGGTTGAGTGAGTTCAATATCTTCGACTTAATGCATTATTTCATTTCCCTGGAATTTGAGTGGAAAGTGGAGACCGGAGAGTCTTGGCACTAAAATGTGATTCTTTCTGAAAGCTTTAAACCCTAGGTTCAGCCATTTCCTCTGTATATCCTGCTGTGAGCGGGATAAAGCGTGAAGCTGTGTGAATAGAGTAAAGTATTATTTATTTGCTAATATTATTGTACTAGCAAACAATCCAAATCAACTATGTCAACAAAAACCAATCAATTTATACATAAAATTAAATATCGAGAAACATCACTCATATGTATATATAATAATTAACATTTATCTTACAAGTACAAGTACTTCAAAAAATTACGACTTTAAATTAAAAATCGTACACTTAATAACTGAAGTTTTTAGACTCCTTTACTTAGTGCTTACTAAACTTGCACTTTACAAAATGCCTTTCTACAAACTTTTAAGACTCTAGTTTCGGCGCTTTGCGTTGTTAGTTGATATTTAAGCATAATATGTCAATTATATTAAAAAATATATTTTTTACATAATATAGATGATAAAATAAATATTTTAATAAATGGTCTACGTTGTATTCATGGAATTTTATAGAAAGTCATTTTATGGTTTTATCAACGAAGGGAAGTAAACACGACAGGTAATGTTCGTATTCATAAAAGTAAGCCTAAACTGAGGAGAATCAGTGATTATATAACGTATAACCATAAAATAAACATAATATCTGATGATAAACCTACATATACTCTAATATCTGCCACAAAAGGTACATAAGTTAAAATGAACATTTTGATTTATATAATAAATAATAAAAGCTAAATAAAAATAATATTTTCACATTAAATTCAAATAGTACTTTTAACTTAAGTATATTTATTCACTGTTGTATTGTGTTTATGAATTTATAATGCAGCTGGCAATACGAATACATTTATTATTTTATGATTTTATTTTATATACATATAGTCACATTGTCTGATTGTAAGCGAGACGATTATGGGTTCGATTCTTACTTATGGAGAAGGTTTTTTTTTTTTTTTCCGCTCTGGCAACAAAATAAAAAACTACATTGAGATACTCCGCCACTCAACACGCAATGCATAGAAAAGCGGAATGTGGCGAACACGGCATGTTAATACTAGACTTCCTAGCCTAGAAAAATACGAACGGTTTTTAGCTTAGAAATTGTATAGTTGATTTTTTAGCTCACAAGCTATAGTCACGGGGTACATGTAACTATTACGGGCTTTATTCCCAAAAAAGTAAAGATTTTATTCCAATAAAATGTGTGTGGAAAGTCCAACGCTCTGTTGTTAAATGTTACTTGAAACCAAGCATGCCGTACATAAGCGAAAGTGTCATCTTTCATTTCTTTTCATTAATGAGTGATAATAAAATTTATATGCTTTCAAAATATATAAATATGTATTTACAATACGCGTCTTCATTACCTTTATATAATATTTATTTATCTACCTGTTGTGCTACTGTGCATCTGTATATACCAATTCAAGTTTAAAAATATTCAATATGAATATTTTTTATTAATATTTCTCTTCAGTGGACTTAAAAGCTCTTATGACTGAAAAGCTCTCCGTGTACATACACATTTCCCATGTAAATTAGATCTTTGTCAGAAGGACGCTCATGTATTTAGATTTCTTTTAGCATATTCAAACAGATTTTTGAATTAAACATGGCTTAATTTAAAACTTACCACATAATTTATATGATAATGTACTCTTGGTACAGTAATCCATAGACTTAAATATAATACTACATTATTATTAAATTTTTTATATTTATTTGTATATAAAGTACATTATATAGTATAAAATAGCTGTAATGATTAAAGATTTTGACAGAATAATATAGAGTAAATAGTCTGGTATTAAATAAACAGATAAAACAGTAAATACGCTTTGTGGCAAAAAAGAAATTGTATAATTAGGTTTAATATAATGGAAAACATTGTGACTTCTTAACATTATATTTTACTAAATTTGGAATGGTGTACTTCATACAATACAGCTATTTATGAAATTGATTATGAATTGAAATTGTCTAACAAGGCTTGGTGGTCAGAGCGATAGGAGAGTTTTCAAGGAGAGCAGGTTCAAATCTCGTTACGCTTAAATTTTTCATGCTTGTAAACGTTATATTTAAAAATGAAGTACAAAACAATTGTTAAATAAAATATAAAGATAAATTCCGTTAAAAGAAATCGCAAAATGATTTACCTCATTTTATATTTCGTAAAAAATGACAAAAATCAGTACATTTTATAAATGTTTATCGCACAGAGAATGCTTTATTCTCATTTCCTAACGAATGATTGCGATAAGAAAACTTATTAGTAACCGCGTACCTACAAGTATTTTTTAATATTATTTAAGAGGTTTGTATTTAAATACAATAGCAAACTGCCCGCGGAAGTGTGTGAAGACATACAATTATATATTTAATAAGAAGATATTATTTTTTTAAGTATATTAATTTATTAGTTTTGAAATATAAAAATACAATCTTGTCGATACAAATTATTTATCTTTGAGCATTGGTCATCTAGGATTAGTTTAAAATTTTGTTCATGTATATTTTTTATTTACTATATAAATAAACTTACTACATCATTATCGAACAGGCATATATTTAATGTATATAGTAATCATATTTATTTAATTTTTCTCTTTTAAGAAATATTTTTTATTTTGGTTGGCTGGAAGAGGTTTCTTGTAGATGCACCCCCCTTTGTCAACTAAACTTTATTTTATATTTATTTATTTATTTATTTATTAACAACATTTAGTAAATATACAAGAAAAAATTAGTACGATAATAGCCGTATTAGTATTAAACTGTGGCACAGCTATTAACGCCCACCTCACAAGCGTTTTTTTTTTTCTTTTTTCACAATAACAAAGTACTAACCGTTGTAAACATATAAACAAAAAATATTTATAATGAAATCAAAAGCAGTATGTATTATAACAATCTTTAAGTAAAAAAAAAAAAAAAAAAAAACAAACTATTAATAAGAGTAGTATATGAGTGTGCGTGTATGTGTGTGTGTGTGTGTGTGTGTGTGTGTGTGTATGTGTGTGAGTGTGTGTGTGAGTATGTGTGTGTGCATATGAGCGTGAAATTTAGAAGGATTTATGTATCATATTGTAGTTAGTAGAAGGTTTTCCGTCTCGTCATAATTTAATGTTAAGAGCCAATCTTTTAGTTTAATCTTGCACTTTTGGAGCGAAAGAGGATAAATACAAAGTCTTTCGTTAACCATATTATAAAGAGTAGAACTTAAATATAGATAATGCCTATTTGAGGACACTAAACGTCGGTGCTCAATGGGGCAAACTTTATCAGATCTACGTTTTGATGCAAAGATATTGTAGTTGAACGAAATACTACTATGCTTCCGTATAACTGTACACAATATGAACAACTGTCGTACAGTTAGTACATTACAAGCCTGGTATAGATCTGTAGTTGGAAACGGATAGACTTATGAGTCATCACCTTTAAATTACATCTTTGGGCTCTCTCCAAACGGAGGATTGCACATTTTGATGCTCCACCCCACGCTGGTATGCAATATTTCAATAAAGATTGGACAAGGGAAAAATATATAATTTTTAAAGTGGGTTGAGTTGCGCTTGACCTAAGTCTTTTAAAAATATATACTAATTTCCTAATTATTTCTTGATTGTTATTTTATGTGCAATAAAGAATATAAATCATTGGTCTTTTTCTTCTATGCAATATATAAAAATATATATTACTATATTATTAATATATTCCATATACAGTAGAAACTCGATTAACCGGACTAATTGTTGTTGTAAGGCATTCGGATAATCGAAAATTCGGATAATTGAAAGTACATACATATGAATAACATATGTAAACAGATAGTATTATACGTTTATTAAAAACAACTAGTACATATTAACAAAAGTCATTTTTTTTTATAGCTTCACGCTTTTATCCCGCATATTGCAGGGTAGGCAGAAGGAACTGCAGGAACTATATGAACCTAGTGTTAAGACACTCTGTTGCTTAGTTCCTGCTTTCTCCGTCCCCGCTTTCCGCCTTTTTCGAGGCACTGCGTGTTGAGTGGCGGAACTCAACGCCGCGCTTTGCCTAGTTACCAGAGCGAAGAAAATGGAAATAGAAAAATCCATCTTCTCCGAGTGGGAATGGAACCCTCAAACCATCGCGTTCACAGCCAGACGCTTACACCTCCATCAATGCTTAGAAATTTGGTCGAAAATATTTGGGGATTTCATTTGACGTAAGACCATGCCTGTACAAAAACGACATGAAGGTACATTTAATACAATTGGCCTGTAGTCCGGATAATCGCGAATCCGTATAACTGAGGGCCGGGTAATCGAGTTTCTACTGTACTAATAATATGTTATAATATATGGAATATATGGAAAAATTTAAAATTCTCTCATGGACATTATTTCGTCGCCAGCCAATCGCAGTCCACTGCTGGACGTAGGCCTCTCCAAGTTTGCGCCAAACATCCCGATCCTTTGCAACCCTCATCCAGCATGGACATTATTTATATCAGTAATAATAATTAATACCGGACATCGTGTTTCTTACGACATCTATAAAGTAAGGTATATGTTAAGGCAGATTTTAAACCTTTTGTAAATTAATTTATATTATTAAAGATAAAAAAATATTTTTTCAAATTAGAAGATAAAATTCATTGGGTAGTTTAAATTTAGTTAGTTGTGTACATCATTGGTAAGTCTTAAACATTTTACATACTCAATCTCTCGATTGAAGAATGATTTTGTAATAATACAAAAGTGAAAGTCAAGTCATTTTTTAATATTTTTATGATTTTAAAGTGTCCACACACTGAAGATAGAAAAAAAACTTAATGAAGAAATTAGATTTTCATATCCAAGTGTCGCGGGTTCAAATTGCGCAGAAAGAAAAACTTTGAAATATTTATATTTTATATATTTATAAATAAATTCGTACATTGGCAAATGATAATGAAATTCTACAAGTACTGCTTTATTAAGACAAGTTTTACATTCAGAATACTAATTTCAACCTTTTACTTTCCTTTCATGAAATGTTTTTACATTTAAATAGAGTGCCGCAAGTAAATATAAATAAGTCAGATTAAATTTTCGTACTAAGTCGAGGCAATATTTTTCGCAATTTCTATATAATTGAAGCATTAAAAAAATCCTTTTAATTTTAAAAACGTTTTTTTTTGTCGCAAATTATGACAGTTTATTATTCTCTTCCCATCCTAATGCGTAACCTTAAGTGGCGGTACTTAAAGACGCGTTTTTCTTTCCAGGACGGGGAAATAAAAGAATTCACTCATTCTTACAGTGTTCGAACACTCATCCAACGTATTTACACCAAGATGTGCTATCACTTCGCCCTTATGGCCTAACCTTTTCAGTTAATAAAACAGAAAGCAAGGTTATGACACATTATAAAATGAAATTTTGTAATTTAAAACTATTATTTTGTATATTGTAAGAAGTTAGAGATATGAGAAAATTTAATTTAAAAATTTAATGTGTATATATGTGTATATTATAATATACACGTTGAAAACACTTGCTTTTGTTACCTTTGTAGTACTTAAAAATCACATATTAAGTTCGTCATAAGTTAATGAATAAGTCATTAAAATTATACTTATATACCTACATATGAATAAATAGAATTTAGTTAGGTAGAAGGAGAAGCTGGATAGTAAATGTGACTGAGTGAGAAGGGACTGTTTTATAATCCGGTTGCAAAGAACAAGTTCTGTTCTTCTCACTCTTCTCTGGTCATCTATTTAAAAACACTTTGTAGCACTTACTGTACAACCAGGATCTGGTATTATCGTCTTTTTTACCAATTATAATTTCCAAAATGAAACAAACAATTCTAAATTATATAAACAATATATTTTATACAAATAAAATACACACTTAAAAAAATAATCAGTAATCACAATTTCATATTGTATAACATACATGCCTCACATCCTTCAAATCCAACACCGCCCGAAAATAAAGAGGGCTTATTGAAAATCCACTTGAAATATCTAGCTCTCTGAAGCTTCGCTAACGCTAAACATATTATCTTATATAAATGGATAAGAAATCTAATATATTATTTCTAACGTGACATTTCTCTTGCTTTCCCTTATTTTTTGTATAAGATGCGAAAATTTATGCCAATATTCAAAGGCGCGATAATTGTAGAGTTCATTACAACATAAAGTGATGTGTTTCTGGCATCATTTCTGATGTTACGTCTTTCATTGTTGTCGTCTCGTCTGTTGTTGTTGTTGTAGTTGTATTATCTGCAGTTGTTGTTGATGTTTGATCTGAAACGAGAGACAGAGATTTATACTAAGTATTATTTGTTTATCTATTTTTATTTCTATGTTTTCCGCCTGTGTCTTAGACCATGGCGTAATGAGTGGGGAAACTCAACGATGTAGAAGACAAAATATTAAGCTTTAAAAGATTACTATATTTTACTTTATAAAAACTTCAATTAGTCACTAGAACTAAATGTAATTCTACTGTGCTAAAAGAGGTACTTGAATATTTGATATTATTTCAGCTGATTATGTAATTTAGGGACAATTACAAACCGACAGATCGACAACAAAGTGATCCCATAAGGATATTGTTCTTTTTTTCCTTTCGAACCCAAAAAAAAAATACCGTAACAGGTGCTTCATTTCCGTCATGTCAGTTTCATCGTCTGATAAGCCACGAGCATATGCATATTATAGAGTGCAGTGAGTAAATCAATAGATATTGTTTCTTTCTTTTAAACGACTTGTAATAATTTCACTTTATTGCAAAGTAATGCAAAAGCTTAATCATAATTTTAAATCAATATTGATAAATTATAAATGCAATTATGTTTTCACACACATTTGAGGAAATATCTATGATTCATCAACGATTATATGATTACATTGCAAAGCTTCACAGACTTGTTTACTAATTAGCTTAACAGAATTTATCTTCACGCTTATATTTCTTTTAGCTTCATGCATCACACTACAGGGTAGAGTGCAAGATAGCAGAAGCAAGATGATACTTTGAATTTTATCTAATATTCGACCGAATCTACGTTTTGCCCATCAAGCGTAGAAAAATTAAAATAATCCATCCTTAGTGGAGATTGATACAAAAACTACAATTATGAGAGCAACATATATAGTCAGAGGCTATGAAGGTCTAAATTAATACTTTTAATATACTAAGTAACTTTTTTACATACTAAATAATTATTATTTAATTTCTTTTCAATGCCCTGCTTCTAAAGGTTATAATGGGCAAAACTTAGGAAATTAAGGGATACGTGTCAAAAGTATACCTAATGCGGCGTTGGGGACCGCCACCCAGCACGCCATGTCCGGAACGGCGGGAAGTGGAGGACGGCGCTACAAATAGCTGCGTGGAATGTAAGAGGAGGGATGGACCAGAAGATGAATGAGCTATTAGATGTGATGGATGAGCGAGATTTGGATGTCATTTGTATGACTGAGACCAAGCGAAAGGGCAATGATGCAACCGATTTGCCGGGCAGCCGCGTCGCTCTCTGGGCCGGCGTTCCAGAGAGCGAACGCGGGTGTCAAGGTGTAGGTGTATTATTGTCCTCTCGATTGGTTAGTGCAGTGGTAGAGTACGAGGCGATCCACCCTAGACTGCTTTGGGTTCGCTTCAGCTGGGATTACAAGAATATTCTTGTTGGTGGCATATGCGCCGGTATCCTCAGCTTCATTGAGCGAGCTTGAGGGGTTTTGGGAGAGTGTCAGGGATGTTCTAGGCAGTGTTAGAGGAAATGAAAAATTAATATTATGTGGAGACATGAATGGATGGGTCGGAACGCGCGAGAAGTGGTTACGAAGGTGTGTTAGGTCATTATGGTGACAGAAGAGTGAATGAGGCTGGAAAGCTCATTTTGGAACTTTGCAAGGAAAGGAATTTGTTTGTGGCAAACACGATGTTTGACCACAACAAATTCACATGTATACGTGGGAGCGCATGGGAGAGAAAAGTATGATTGACTTATTCCTAGTGGATCAGCGGATTCGAAAACAAGTGATGGACACACGTGTGTTTAGGGGTGCCGACTTGGGAACGGACCACTATCTAGTAATTGCTAGATTAGGGGTTTGTTCGTAGGATGGCGTACCGCACGAGGTGTTCATACTTGGAATCGAATTATCGCATAAGAAGCTGGAAGCTTCAAGATCCACCGATCAGAGAGGAATATATAGAAAGGGTTTCCGAAAAGCTTGACAGTTGTGAAATAGGAAATGAAAGTGTTGAAGTATGCTGGCAGAACCTAAGGAGCTGCATGGTGGAAGCTGCGACAGAGGTATGTGGTACAAGGAAAGAGGCTTTAGTAAAAAGCGTGACGAATGGTGGGATGATGAAGTGAAAGATGCTGTAGAAAGAAAGAAGAAGGCATGGCAGGATTATAAAGCCTCGAGTAAGAATAAAAGTATGAGAGAGATTAAAAAGAAAGAGTATAAGCTGCAAAAGCACCAAACGAAAGCACTGATAAAGATGAAGCGTGAAAGAACCGAGAGTAAAAGAGATGAAAGGTTGACGAGCAACTTCCGGGATAATACGAAGCTTTTCTGGCGAGAAGTTAGTGATTCACGGAGTTGTTCGTCACCTTTAAAATGAAAGGGTGCTTTCGAAGGACGGTGAGATACTTACAAACAGATCACACGTTTTGCAGCGATGGGCGGAATTCTACAAGGAGATGTATGAATGTGATGACGCTTCTGCCTCAAGTGACAGCGACAAGCTGAGTCTTGATGTAGCAGATGGCGAAATCAGTATAAAAGAAGTTGAGAGTGCAATAAGAAGCTTGAAATGTGGTAAGTCAGCGGGAGCGGATGGAGTTACTGCCGAGATGATCAAATATGGTGGACCTCGCATCTTGGACTTGTTCTGGTTTCTGTGCAATTTGTGCTGGAAATCGGGGGAGGTCCCAGATGATTGGCAAAGTGCAGTCATCGTGCCTTTGTATAAAGGCAAAGGTTCACAGATAGACTGTGCAAGCTATAGGGCTATCAGTTTGATTAGCTTAGGTGGTAAAGTATATGCAAAAATTTTAGCGAGAAGAATGCAAGAAAGATCCGAAAGGCTACTGTGGGAGGCCCAAGGAGGTTTTAGACCTGGAAGAGGATGCATGGATCAGATCTTTTCAATCCGTATGATCACAGAGAAGTTTTTGGCTGTAAACCAAAAGGTTTTCTGTGCTTTTGTGGACTTGGAGAAGGCGTTTGACAGGGTTGTGAGAAAGAAGTTGTGGGAGATACTACCCCGGTACAATGTGAACGGACCCTTGCTGCAGGCTGTAAAATCTCTTTATAGAGATCACTCAGCCTGTGTGCGAGTAGGAGCCGACATGTCGCCTCGGTTTGGCATCCAATCGGGTGTCAAACAGGGTTGTGGACATGTCGGCTTGGTTGTTCATTTGTATTTGGATAGCTGTCTCCAAGGACTGAAAGAAAGTGATATGGGTGTAAAAGTGGGTGACTTGAAGGTAAATTGCTTGCTGTACGCAGATGATGCAGTGCTTATTGCATCATCAGAAAGCGAGTTGCAGGCATTGGTCACCATTCTGAAAGACGGGTGTGAAACTAATGGTCTAAACCTGAGTGCAAGTAAGACAAAGGTTCTGGTATTTGAAAGAGACGAGGAAAGGACGGAATGCAAGATTTTCGTGAATGGAAAATTATTGGAACAAGTGAACGAAGTAGTATACTTGGGAAGTATGTTAAGTAGAGATGGTAGATACGAAATGGATGTGGAAAGACGTGTTGCTGCCGGTAACAGAACGAGCGGTGCCTTAGCTGCGTTGTTGAGACGGCAGAACGTCAGCGTCGCTGCACGTTTGGCCGTACACAATGCAGTTTTGGTTCCGACGCTGTATATGGCAGTGAAACGTGGGTATTACAGAAGAAGAATGAAAGACAGATGAATGCTGTGGAGATGCGATCTCTTCGAAGGATATGCGGAGTCAGCTTAGCTGACCGAATCCGCAACGAAGAGGTACACAGGATGGTAGGTACCAGCGAGGATGTCACAGTAAGAATGAAGAAGAACGTGCTCAGATGGTTTGGGCACGTCGAAGAATGAGTGACGAAAGAATGGTAAAAAAGATATATGATGGAAAAGTGAGTGGTAAGAGAGGTAAGGTCAACCGAGGTCTCCACCTCGGTTGACTTTCGAAAACACAGTATCGAAGATACTGGAGGAAGGTCACGTAAAAAGCATGAGGACTCCCCGGAGAGCATGCATGAAGAGGTTTAATGACAGTGGACGAGGCGAAAGAGGTATGCAGGGACCGCAGCGTTTGGCGCTCCGTTCTCTCTGACTACCCCGCTAGGGATAGAGCGTGAAGATATGTATGTATGTATGTAGTATACCTAATATCTATAGTATTCTACGTTCCTTGGCTTGTTTTATTCAAATACTATTTTTCCTTATATTGAATTAATTCTCCTCTCCATAACTCTATGTTACACAAATAATTTTGTCCAAATTTAAAGCTGTTTAGTTATAAGCTAGCTAGCTACATAGCTAAGTTATGAACAGCCTATAATATAAAATATATATAATAAGCAAAATACACTATATTTACCTTGAATGTTTTAGATTTTCCATATCAATGTAGCAATAATTATAACCAAGTCCAATACCTAATGCTAACATTATTAAAAGGGTTGTGATAAGGCATGTAATCACTGAAGCTAAGGCGCACCACGATACTAGCCTGTAAGGATATAATCCATATAAATATTGTAATAAGGTTAGATAACTTTGTAATGTTTTTTTATAGCCTTACCGTTCAAATATATAAAAAATGTTACCAAAACAATATGCCAATCGCGTGCAATAGCACATTTGGTATATAAGATTAAATAAAAATAAAAGGTTATAAACTTCAAAACAGAAATGCAAAAGAATGCCAACAGATATAAAGAAGAATATTATTATTATATTTTTTATGACATAATATTAAAAAGGCATAGCCAACTGTCAAAATATAATTACGTATTGTTTTGTGAATGTCATTACAAATCTTTATATTCACGGTATTACTTGTATATTGTAAATATATTCAATTGCTATGACGGATTACAGGATCTTAATCGAAAATCTACCAGATTATTTAAAAAAGTATGTACTTTTAAATATATAAATTTAAAATTGTAAGAAAATACACACTTGAAAAGCCAATAAAAATAGCTAAATCGCCATTCTGAATAATATAGTTTTATCAGGCGTTCAAAGATGAATGTATAAATATATAAAAAGTTTAATTCCATTACAAAGCTTTTAATCTTTACAAAATTACTTGAACTTGCATTAAATAGTAACTTATATCATAATTATCCTACAACTTATTTTTAACTTATCTTATTTTTTTAACTAAATTTTATAACTAATCATTATTTTTCTATCTAAAAATATAAAGCTCCTTTTACTGTTTTTTGTATTGTATAGTAACTGTGTATGTCAGGCATTCAATATAAAAGCTGCTATATCTGCAAAAAGCACTGCATCAATTTACCATGCTTGCAATAATCCATAGTAATATAGGATAAAGTGAAGAGTAAATAAAACTATAGATACTTAGACACTGTCTTTAACAATAAATCTCATATTTGAAATTCTACAGAAAAACCAAGATGGATGGTGGTGTGCAATATTTATAGCAGGTCTAGCCATAAGGACGCTATCTGCAGTCGGAGCTGGTATTTTTATAGGATATACGTATTGCTATATGGCTCATCAAACAGGCTTTAGTCCAGGTGAAAGATAATGGCCACATAGAGTGTATTTTACCTTAAATAAAATATATATATTTATATTTCTTCAACAATTAGTATAGATTAGTTATTAGATATAGTTATGTATTATGTTAACATTTAAAAAGGCAAGAACTCTACGTTATTCAGTTACAAGTAATACTTAAAAATATATAAAGAATAAATAATAATTAAATTAAAACGTTCATAATCAAATTAGATTCATTGAATATAATTTCCATATTAAGCATGCAACAAAATAAAAAAAATATTGCCTTGGTTTTTTTTGTATTTCTTAAGCATTTATTTATTTAGACTTTTTGCATGTATACATTTAAAGTTACCTGCAAGAGATCACAGTTAGTGATAACGTCGCCTTTAAAAAAAAATCACAAAAACAGCATGTTTTGTGATTTTTTTATAGGATAGTGTTTTAGGCTACTGCGTTTGTATGTAGTTAATAATTTTGTCTTTCTATTGTAGTTAACATTGCTGAATTAGAAAAACTGCAAGCGCTGGAAGTATCTAATGAAATTTCGAAAAAAAACCCAATAAGAACATCTATAAATGAAGCTATTCTTTCACAAGTACAAAATATATTAAAGGTAGGACACACGTTATGGGATAGCCACGCTTATAAATTAGACAAAAAAAGAAGAAATTAAAATGAAATAATATTCTTCATGTGAATTGGCAATTTATTAAAATATTTTTTATTAAAATAAATCTTATTATTTCCTTTTATTAGTTTCGGCTTCACGCTGTAATTACATACGTATAGATAACAAAGTAAATCTAGTGTTAGGACATTGCGTGATGAGTGGCGGATATCAACGCTGCAATTTGCTTAGTTAAAGCAAAGTTACCAGTAACAACACAAAACATCTAATTAGTAAAAGTATACATATATAGTTTAATAACTAATTAGTTAAAGTAAATTGAATTATTATGCTGTACGTACTCGAAGTATGTAATTATAAACTATGATTACTTCATAATTTTAATAGTTTATCATGGTGTTAGTATTAGTATTAGAATACTGTAAAGTATACAAATTTGTGATACATAGGCAATATAAGCTGAAATTTCAATTAAATTTTATATGCCACATAAATTTGGTTGGCAGTAGTAAATGGTGTTGAGAATAATAAAATTAATGAGAAAAAAACTCATGTCGTGGCGCAGAGGCGTAAGCGTCTGCCTGTAAACGCGAAGGTTTGTGGGTTCGATTCCCACTCGGGGAAGATGGATTTTTATATTTCCATTTTCTTCGCTCTGGAAACTAGGCAAAGCGCGCATTGAGTTCCGCCACTTCACACGCAATGCCTCGAATAAGGTGGAAAGCGGGGGCGGAGAAAGCAGGGACTAAGGCAACGGAGTGTCTTAACACTAGGTTCATATAGTTCCTGCAGTTCCCTCTGCCTACCCTGCTATGTGCGGGATAAAACGTTAACCTTGACAAAAGATTTAAAAGTATTAAAGATTTTTGGCAAAATGATGACAACAGTCAGCTGGTCGTAAAGCACATTTCCATTACCGCATTCCTGTTCATTGTCGCCACATAGATATGTAACCACACGGTATTTGATTAATGATTTGGGCGTCGGCTAACCTTGTCACTTTAGACCATTAATATTGATTGGGAGCTAGGAATAAATGGACAGGTGGCGACTCTTAATAGTCCTTGGTATCAACTGTTATTAACGACTTTTATTTGTTTTAAACTGCTATTTTTAAAATATTTTAAAATGTTGTTCATGTTGAGAAGAAAAGTATTAAGAAATCGTTTACTAAGTTAAACGTGAGATTGCCACGCCTCTTAAAAACCATCCGTCCGTCATTTAGGTGCGAGATATAATATAACAAAAATAATCGCTAGATGTGATTGAGTATTTCTTTTTTAAATTAACTAGCCAGCCTAATCCTTCACTCGGAGTTTGTTTCACATACCGCACTGTATCTACTCTTGCCGACGGTTATCTTATCATTGACGTGGACCGTGGCATAAAGAAGACTGTATTGTCTCTTTATACCAATGAATATACACCTATCAATAAGTGGATTGAATTGGGCGAATGTATGATTTTTTTAATATATTGTAAAATTAATTTAAAAAGTTAATCTAAACATACTTTTATTTAATAACGTGTGGCATATTTAATCTCTGTATATTATTTCTCAATGTCCAAGGAAAATTTATTATTTATAGAGAAGAAACTGCTTAGCATTCCATTGATTCACCGTGCGGGTGCCGGGCCCATCGCGTTGTAGGAAGAGGAGCTCCGATCAGCGCTTGGGACTTGCGACCCAAGTGTAGGTTTAAAGGGGCCCCTTTAAAATGCATTAACGCTCACCTTCACTGTCCGAGCTCCTCCCACTACCTAACCAAATTCGAAAAGATTCTGCTAATGCCGCCTTTGAAGTACGTTCTAGAAATGTATTAGTAATAGTTCTAGACAGGCCGAGATCTTTTAGCAAGCTAAAGAGAGATTTCGCTGTTATACCTCTCGCTCCTACTTCTACCGCGTATGAATTTACTCTAAACCTATTCCTGGTCAGTTCGTTAGTAAGCTCGAAATATTTATTAAGTTTGAAGCTATGACTTTTAGGTATATTAGTCTCCCACGGAACTGTAAGTTCTACCAGTACTACGCGTTTTAGGTTTCGAGAATAAAGAAAAATATCAGGTCTGGATGACGAAACACCAATGTCCTCAGGGATTTTATACTGTTTCTCATACGTGTCCATCAAAAGAGTCCAATCAGGCGCTGGATCTAATATTGAGAAAGGTTTTTGCGTGTGTTTTTTAACAGAACCTTCTTTCACAAACTCTGTTGAACGTTTGCTGGTTGTAATGTTTCTCTGTGCTCTTGCTACTGAAAGACTAACGGCTTCACGTATAATTTCTAGTACCTTGTCATGGCGCCGCGAGTATTGACCACTTTCCAGGAGTACCCTACACCCCACCAGCATATGTTTAGCTGTCCCCACTGCCTCTTTACAGATGTAGCAAGATTTATCGGTAGCTTTACCCCATCTCACTAAATTACTTTGATCTGGAAGAGTCATTTGGAACGCATTCAGGTAGAATTTTAATAGTGCTGGAGACCAGTCATGAATTAGGGTGCGCCATTTTAAAGCTAAAGGGATACAAAATTCTCCCAGAGTTAGCCACTCGTTTTGCATTTCTAACCCCATTGCGTGCATCTTATACCTATCATTCTCGTCTTGCCGTATAAAAGATTTTATTATGTCCATATCTTGAACTTTCCTCTTTGATCCTAACCCTACTTTACTTGATTGTGCTCCTATCATAAATTGTTTATGGAACTTAAGTCTTGACTCGAGCTCTGGGACACTTCTGTCTTTTGGAAGTGAGGTAACAATCTCATCTCGTGATTTTCCCAGAATATGTGTTTTGGCAACTCTTAGATGTTTATAGAGCTCCGATGGTTTCTTTAATCTCAACCCAAAGTTATTTTTTCCCTAAATAAGGTTGAGGTGTCTGCCGAATGCGCTAGCCCAAGCCAAAACTTCAGTATCTTTATGACGCTTGCATCTAACTTAGCCAAGAGGGTTTTATTAAAATCATATACGAGGAAAGGCCAATTCAGACGTGATGTTAGAAAATTGTCGTATATCCAAACTTTTTGACATTACTTATAGGTTGATGTTCTACCTTTTCAAGATCTGTCAAAAAGCTGTCGACTAGTACATCTAAAGATGGAGTACGGCCTTTATAATCTATTTTCTTGCCGAGAAATTTAAAAGGTGCCGCTTCGGAAACTATAGAAATGCTTTTACCATCTATTTAAGTCCCGGATCGTATGAGGTATATTTAGTGTTTCGTCTACCCAGACATAAGCAGTGACACTTACTAGGTTTTGTCCTCATTCCCTTCGTCCACGCACAAAATTCTTCTACTTCATCCAATAGCAGCTGACATTGCTTTGGATTCCTAGTAAGTATCGCGAGATCGTCCCGCAAAAGCAAGAATGGATTCTGTGTATTTATTGTTTAACTTAAACCGATAACCCCATTTTCTCTCATGTTTAATTAAATTATCTATTAAAATATTTATGACGATATTAAATATTATTGGGGATAAACAACAACCCTGGAAAAGACCTACTCTATAGCTTAAAGGTTTTGAATTACCGTTTTTTGAGGTTATAACGAATTTTAATTTTGAATAGTATGACGCGATTATGTTGCTTACTATTGTAGGAAAGTTGTACCATTTTAAAGCAAACATCAATAGATCGTGTTGTACTGATCCGAACGCGTTTTCTAAATCTATCCAACATACCGTAATTTGCCTCTCACACTTTCTGGCGTCTTTTAAGCTTTCGGTTAACAAAGTATTATGCTCCAGGCATCCAGAAATTCCAGGTAGGAACCCTTTCTGGTAGTTCGGCCTGAAGTACCTATTGCTAATCATAAAATGGGTCATTTTCGTTTGAAATATTGAGAAAAAGATTTTAGACAAAGTATTCGTAAGAGCAATCGGCCTAGTATCCTTTGGATCTGTTACCCGGTCTTTTTTGGGAATGAGGACAAATATCGCTTCTCCAAATGACGTAGGTATTTGCTTTCTTGACCAGATTTTACCATATAAGTTGTGAAGGTGTTTACGAACAGATGAACATTTTTTGTAAACTATATAGGGGATACCATCAGGACCTGGAGCTGATTTAGATGGTTTCTTTTTGATTTGATTATTTATTTCCTCTAAAGTTGGTGGGTCAACTTGAAAGTCAACGTGAGGAATCTCAGGTCGTTGGTTGTTTGGCTCCATATATAGCCTTTCTATATTAGGCACTTCGTACGTGATTTTATAATGTTCATAAGTTGCCTCATCGGTCAAGAGAAGCTTACCTCTATCTTCCTTAAAAATGTTTTTAGAGTACTCAAAAGGATTTTTATCGAAAGCAACCTCGTGTTTGCCCGATCAAAATTTGTATGACGTTCCGCGATCTGTATCGATATACCTGAATTAATTTCAAGGTTGACCGTAGCGCCCTAGACAATTGGTGACTAAGATAATTATCGCCTAGAGCTTTGGCCGCACGAAGATTCTTTTTTAGCTCTCTTTTTTTCCTCCTCATTTTCGACTTGAACGCGTTTTCTTTGTTTTTACGAGCGTAACTGATTTGAAGGTGGATATATTTCGTTGAAATAGTCATAAATAGTTTTTGGAAAGTCTCTACTTGCATGTCTAACTCCTGCTTCGAGCCCGGATGCTCTAACAGGACCGCTAATCGTTCGTCGTGTACTTTCCATGTCGATTGCTTTAAATTGGGAATGCTAAGACGTGTCCGGGTGGAAATGGACTCCTGATATTTTTCACTCAATGGCTCACCATGGGACATATGAGGGTCAACTCTATCCGCAGTGATAGTCGAAGAGCTTACCGACGATAGCCGTGCTTCAACACCATCATGTGTTTTAAGATGTTTAATATACCAGGCTCTTCTCTTGTAATTTTTCCCGCACGTGGGGCATTTCAAGTCCGTATTCGCGCCGCTTTCGTTGTTTGTTCCAACCGGTGGACAGATCTTCCGCCCCCCCCTCTCGGACTGTCCCAGGGGTATTTTTCTTTTTTGGACTTTTAGCTTTTATGATTTCCTGGGCTTGGCTTGCTAGGCCATTGCCCTCGGCTGTCTTTCCAACAGTCAGCTGTCTTCCCAGCTGCCAGCTGTCTTTCCAGCAGTCAACTGTCTTTCCAGCGTCATCCCGTCTCTCCGGGTTGTCATTTTAAATGAGAAGAAACTGCTTAGCATTCCATGGATTCACCGTGCGGGTGCCGGGCCCATCGCGTTGTAGGAAGAGGAGCTCCGATCAGCGCTTGGGACTTGCGACCCAAGTGTAGGTTAAAGGGGCCCCTTTAAAATGCATTAACGCTCACCTTCACTGTCCGAGCTCCTCCCACTACCTAACCAAATTCGAAAAGATTCTGCTAATGCCGCCTTTGAAGTACGTTCTAGAAATGTATTAGTAATAGTTCTAGACAGGCCGAGATCTTTTAGCAAGCTAAAGAGAGATTTCGCTGTTATACCTCTCGCTCCTACTTCTACCGCGTATGAATTTGCTCTAAACCTATTCCTGGTAAGTTCGTTAGTAAGCTCGAAATATTTATTAAGTTTGAAGCTATGACTTTTAGGTATATTAGTCTCCCACGGAACTGTAAGTTCTACCAGTACTACGCGTTTTAGATTTCGAGAATAAAGAAAAATATCAGGGTCTGGATGACGAAACACCAATGTCCTCAGGGATTTTATACTGTTTCTCATACGTGTCCATCAAAAGAGTCCAATCAGGAGCTGGATCTAATATTGAGAAAGGTTTTTGCGTGTGTTTTTTAACAGAACCTTCTTTCACAAACTCTGTTGAACGTTTGCTGGTTGTAATGTTTCTCTGTGCTCTTGCTACTGAAAGACTAACGGCTTCACGTATAATTCTAGTACCTTGTCATGGCGCCGCGAGTATTGACCACTTTCCAGGAGTACCCTACACCCCACCAAGCATATGTTTAGCTGTCCCCACTGCCTCTTTACAGATGTAGCAAGATTTATCGGTAGCTTTACCCCATCTCACTAAATTACTTTGATTCTGGAAGAGTCATTTGGAACGCATTCAGTAGAATTTTAATAGTGCTGGAGACCAGTCATGAATTAGGGTGCGCCATTTTAAAGCTAAAGGGATACAAAATTCTCCCAGAGTTAGCCACTCGTTTTGCATTTCTAACCCCATTGCGTGCATCTTATACCTATCATTCTCGTCTTGCCGTATAAAAGATTTTATTATGTCCATATCTTGAACTTTCCTCTTTGATCCTAACCCTACTTTACTTGATTGTGCTCCTATCATAAATTGTTTATGGAACTAAGTCTTGACTCGAGCTCTGGGACACTTCTGTCTTTTGGAAGTGAGGTAACAATCTCATCTCGTGATTTTCCCAGAATATGTGTTTTGGCAACTCTTAGATGTTTATAGAGCTCTGATGGTTTCTTTAATCTCACCCCAAAGTTATTTTTTTCCTAAATAAGGTTGAGGTGTCTGCCGAATGCGCTAGCCCAAGCCCAAAACTTCAGTATCTTTATGACGCTTGCATCTAACTTAGCCAAGAGGGTTTTATTAAAATCATATACGAGGAAAGGCCAATTCAGACGTGATGTTAGAAAATTGTCGTATATCCAACTTTTTTGACATTACTTATAGGTTGATGTTCTACCTTTTCAGATCTGTCAAAAGCTGTCGACTAGTACATCTAAAGATGGAGTACGGCCTTTATAATCTATTTTCTGCCGAGAAATTAAAAGGTGCCGCTTTCGGAAACTATAGAAATGCTTTTACCATCTATTTTAAGTCCCGGATCGTATGAGGTACTATAGCAATTATAACGCGTAAATAACTATAAATGTATACACTTATATTATCATTGTAAGAAAATCGCCAACGATTTGCAAACGTATCCAGATCCAATCAGCAGGACGAAGTGATAAAGAATATCAAGAAAATGATTTTAATCATCAATCAGTTATTATTCTGTTATCAAAAAATAATACTTATTTAATAGCATTTTAATTACAGAAAGGTATATTGATAAAAATGAAATAAGAAACACGTAATAAGTTCATATAATAAAATTATGTAGGATATTTCTTTATTTATTCATTTTCACTGTATATTTCTCATTCAGTAATAAAGTTTTCTATTTACAAGGGGGCATTAAAAATTGGGTCACTCCAGTACAATGCAAGTCAGCTTAATTCAGATCTTTGATTACACGGCGTTTCGAGCGTGCCAATTGAGTACCAGATTCTTCCCCAATGTCACATTGTATAAAGATCACACGAAAAAGATTTTACCAGCAAAAAATGTCGCTCAATTGAGATTATAACTTGTATTTTAAAAATATGAACAAACTTAAACGTATGGCTATTCACTTATAAATTTAGGAGTACTTTTTAAGATAAAACTACAGTTATTTTTTTCTCTATTATTCTG